>JAJHUR010134270.1:0-11351 GCA_027495735.1 Lutjanus campechanus
GTATGTGATCCTAGTGTGCCTAAAAAAAGTGACCAAGTTTCCTCCTCTAAGACTAAAACAACCCAGAACCCGATGTTTCAGGTGTATGACAGATTACTCATAAACAAACGATGTTGATCACATTGTATCAGCTGTTGACACACTCCACTGTGAGCTTAAGATTCATGTCAATCAGAACCGACCCTTCGCTAAGCCCCACCTCCAAACAGCAGCTGTCCAATCATAGCTTAGCAACCGTAACTAGGGCTGTCAAGCTCTCAGTTTCTCTCCACGTGAAGGTGTGCAGGAGGCTCTGAGAAGAGCGAAGAGCGTTTCTCAAAAACGTGAAACACAAGAGCACATGTGGTGAATGAATTAAACTGTCTTCATCTGCTCAAACATAAGCTACAAATGTTAGCATGTCTGGCTAATTAATGCTAGCTCACTAGCTGCAGTAACTTTACCTCCAGGCAAACTCGTTAGATCCCACTGCATCTGCATCTGTTCTGTGGGGGTTTGAGGAGGAGGATGTGGACTGATGCAGAATCAAAGTGGGTCGACGATGATGCATTTCTCTCTGTCTCGCTGTCTCAGGTCTAAGACAGGTTAGCTTAGCTTGTATCCCTGCTGTCTTCAACGACTGCAGTCTGGCTGGTCCGTCTGGTCCAGCAGAGTGACCCCCTCTCAAGGTCCGCTTCATTAATGGAGTCCCTGCACTTCCTTTTCCCACGTTAATGAGTGTATTTCTGTCATCATGTTGATATACCTGCTGTATTTCACCATCCGACCAGTGTTTGCTGAGCTGTAAGCTAGCTTTAGCCTCTTTTAGCATTAACATTATATCATGTACGCAGCTGCTAGCTAACTTTAAATAAACACTTTCACAGGCATCTTGTTAAAACGTCAGCTGGAGACTTCTCAGCTGACTCATGGAGTTAGCATTAGCATTAGCTTACATCAGCCAGCTACACTTATGAAATCTGCTTGTGTGTCATAATTTTAGCGACAAAATCCACAATCGTCAGGTAGAAATGAGGAGCTGCTTTTGTTTGATTCAAGGACTTCGTTTTTCAACAATTACCCTCAATTTCGATGTTAAATCTGCCCCCATTATCACCGTAAACTGCATAAATGCCGTGTGAGAATGGAAAGTTTGGTAGGCATAGCAACAGTAACTAAGGAGGGCGGGGCTTAGCAGAGGGTCAATTGGTTGTGAGTTGTGCGGTCCGGGGCTCTGGAGAGCGACTCTGGGAATAAAGTTTTCCACACAGAGCCCTTTCTGGTCTAATCCGCATGTCAACTCTCCCCTCAGCAACAGCTCCAGCCTGTCCTCTGCTGAGGGCACGGGGCAGACCCCCAGGGGTCAGAGGTCAAGGGTCAGGGCGGCTCCTTGGGCCGGACAATAGCCAAAGCGCCACCTGGAGTAAATCAGTGGTCGGCTCGGGCGATTGGCCGTGACAGCCACCATTACAGAGGCCAAAGAAACGCAGAGGAGGCAAGGGATTGTGGGTAAATCTTAGAGATGCTCCATGCACACGTGTGCACACACATCTCGGTCCGCGCCAACTGTCCGAAGGGCCACAACTCACTTCTCTGCCCTGGCGTCACCTCACCTCCCCCGACCCCCTGTGTGTGATTAACTGTTGGAAGTGGAGAAGGTGAAGGGTCTCAGAGAACGAGTGTGTCCTGTGCGTGTGTGTGGAGGGGGGGTTAAGACTGAGGTGTGTGTGTGTGTTTGTGTGGGGGTGGGGGCTCCACTGAAGGGAGAGCTTTGTTTTTGGACTCGTATTTCATAGAGCAGACTCCTTGTTTGTTGGTTCAAACCTGCTCCATGTGTTGAGCCTGAGGTGGACATAGTCTCTCTGTCCGTCTCTTTGCATGTTTGGACAAACTAATGGATGAATGGATGGTTGGATGAATATGTCTTCAACATATAAATACTGAGCTCTTTCATATAAACCAGGGAGGAAAATGGAACCAGACTCTCATCATTCAAAGTAGCTGATGTTTCAGTTTTTAATGAAATAAATAATAATAATAATAATAAATCAGTATAGTATAAGACAGCCCATGTCTATAATGCGGTATAAACATACTTATAATACAAGGGTACATTTTACAACAACGCTGTATAAGGACATTTCAATGTGATTCCCTCTTGACTGATTGGAATTAGTGGAGTTCTGAGGATCAATTAAGCAGTTTCATGGCTAAATTCCACCAGGCGCGGCTACGTCGCGTTATGGCTGCGCCACGACGGCCGGAGCTGATCGCTGCCTTTCTACACAACGCTTGTGATTCCACCAGAAGCGGCTTCAAACACGCGCCGAGTCTATTTTTGACGGAGGCCACGTCAATAAGCACAGAGCAGATCGAACGGGCAGGAAGTTAGACACAGAACTTTCAAAATAAAAGACCCTGTGCAGACTCACGATCATAAAGACAGACAGAAAATAAACTATTTAATCTGCTTATCTATGATAGAAGCACAAAGACAAAGGAAGGAGGATCTGATCAACAAAATCTGAGCAAGTAAACATAATCAGGTGGGCAAAACGCTGCAGCCGTGTGAAGGACGGAGCAGAACCAGACGCAGACGTGCTCGGTGGAACCAGCCGGTCACAGTCTGAGGGGAAAAAGCTGCTCTTCGGTCTCATGGTACAGCAGGAACCTCACCTCTCCGATATCACTGATGTTCTCGGACATTTTAAAATTTAAAATGTCCACATTTGAAGAAAACATGAAGAAACATGAGCACATCACGTTTGGTTGTGCCCTGTTGTTCACTTATAATTTTACAAATAGACGGACAGTTTATTTATTTTTATGATGCTTCTGTAAATAATTCACATGCTGTGTTGACCCTTGACCTCTGAAATCACTGATCACTGATGTGACTTTATTGGGTTTAATTTACTTTGAGTCTCATTTTGTTGCTCAGTCAGAATAAATAAATTAATAGTTTTATAAAAAAGGTTAAATTCTTACATATATGAGTGTTTCAGTTTCATTCCACTATATTTATTTCACAGCTTTAGTCAACATGTGATCAGCTCATTATATATGATAGAATAAAGTCCCTTATTGTACATAAAGTTTAAATTAGCTTCCTTTAAACCAGTTACAGTAGAATTAATGGAAATTATATTAAAATTCCACCTACTCACCTTGGATCTATGATAATAATCCCTTATGCTTTTAAAAATAGTAAAACTGTGTCGGATGTGAAGCAGCTGTAGTTTCTTTGTAAAGTTTGTGATTTGGAAATTTGGAATCATAATTGATGAATATTTGACTGTAATTACGTTGGGAATCATTTCGCTGATTAAAAAGTGATGTTTAAAGTCATGTTTTGGCCTTTAAGCTCCTTGTTTTCACCAGTTGTAAGTATTTACTGATTCCACTGTGTGTCCCAGCGAAGACGGAAAAACTGTGATTTATTGTCATTTAATTTAAGGCTGTGAGGCAATAAAACTCAGTTTGAAAGTTTGAGGGTGTGTAGAGTTTTGATATCCATTGTGCGATGGAGTCTGAGAGGGAGGGGCGGGGGTTTGGGGGGGTGGGTTAGCTCGACCCTGTTTTGGATACTTAGACATGATGCTAACCACAGCGGTCTCTCTGGCTCCAGCTGAACTCCACTGCAGTTGGTCAGCATCGCCCACCGCTGTGCTGCAGCTACGCTCTGTCCTCTGTCTCTCTGTGTGCGTCTCTGCATGAAGACACTCAGTTGTTTTATTGCAGGGCTCAGACTGTGAGGAGAGAGAGGGGGGAGACTGAGGCGGGGGAGACGGTGGGTGAGACTGTGGAGCTGAGTAGGAGGAAAGAGAGATCTGATACGTGCTTATTGGCTTTTGAATGGTTTGTGTAAATACACGTTGTTGATTTTGGACGTCTTTCATATTATTATTATAAAGCAGATATTGGTGGAAAAAAAACAGAGGATGTTAAAGATTGTAGGGTTGGATGCTCTTGGGCTAAAATAGTAATCATGTGGAAAAGACAGAGATCCGAGGCACGCCAGCAATGTGTCAACAAATATTTTCCCTTTATTTGATAGTGACAGTGTAGATACAGGCAGAGAACGTGGACGTGACGGCTGAACTACGTCGCGTTACAGTTGCCCCACGTCCACCAGAGCTTATATCACAGCCGTTCTGCGCAAATTCCACCAACAGCGCCGCTGCACGTCCCAGTAGAGGCTCTTCAGTCTGCGTCAAATACACGCCAAGTCTGTTTTTAACGGATCCGGTGTTAATCTGATGCAGCAGAAATCCAGCAGGCAGGAAGTTTTTCACAATAAAACATCCTGTGCAGACTTGCGATAATTAAAAACAGACAAAAAATAAACTTTTTTAACTACATAACCTACTTACCCATGATACTAGCATCAAAATGAAGGAAAAAGGATCTGAACAGGGTGGATCATTTAGCAGAAGACCTGGATGTTTCCCTCAGGTTGCAGTGGTCTTACACACACGACAATGTACACAAGTTGTATAATATTAGTAAATATTAGTATATATTTTCAGGTGAAATGTTTCTTCATACTGTGCAATATTTCACACAGGTGAGTTTTTGATTTTTAATTTTTAATGTGCAATGTTCAATACTTCAATCAGGTGTATTATCAGTCAGTATATATCAATATTTCACTCGGGTGAATTTTTAACACAATCAGGTGTATTATCATAATTCTATGTGCAATATTAAAATGATGGAAATTCAACTTTTGAGTCTCCTTATATCGTATGTACGGTTTCTATTTTTATATTTCCTCTGTTTAAATTTTTCACATTTTTAAAAAATATATTTTTTATTGATGCTTATGTACATTTTTTCTTCTCACTTCGTTGCTGCACATTGGAAAATCTCATCTTGTTTTATCTTGTCTTAGATGCATCAGGAGGCCAGAAACACGACTGAATGACTGTATCAGTCTGTATCTGCTGGATGTGTAAATAAGTAGTAGTTCACCTTATAAACTTTAAAGTCGATTGATCTATCGAATGCAGGCTACAAACTAATTGGAGGCAGCATTTCAGCTGGAAGTTGGGGTGTCGACCCCGACTGTAAGTCAGTCCATCCCAAAGGTCTTTAAACAAAAAACTAACTCAGCAAACAAGGGACAGATCAATAACTAACATTAGTATTAACAGCTGTTTACTTATCAGTCTGGAGGAAAGGTTCTGCATCAAACTTCATCCCTTTTCTCACTGCCTCCAGTGGCGCAACGTCAACACTGACTCTTGTTTTCCTTCAGTTTCTATCACTGTTTCTTTTTTCTTGTCCTCGGGACAGACTGGACGGTGACTCACTATCACCTCTGGAGGTACTAAGTGATATTACAAGACAGGAGGGTCGAGGCTAACTGGTTATCCTGCTAATCTCAGTAAATAATCTCTGCAAAACGTCTCCGACATCAAAAGTCTTACTTCTTAACGTTCTGTGATCATTCTAGTTATTTTTTTTTTATGTTTTACAATAAAATTCTTATAAAAAAAAAAAGTAAGTAAAACTGGACCTCATTCATCAACCGTTATTAAGAAGAAATTTCTTGTTTCTACTGTCCTGGTGTTGACTGATGTTTTCTTTTGTGCAGTTTATTCCAAGGAAAGAACAGAACAGTTGAGCAGTGTTCAACAGAACACTTGTGCACATTTGAGTACCGACGTACTTGTGCAAAATAATTTGCAATTGCATTTTTTTCAATTCTACAGTTGCATAATATTATAAGATTTAATATTTTCAATATTTTATAAAGCATCGTGGTCTTTAAAATAAATAATTTGACTTTAAAGTGATTATTTACAGCTAATTAATCTCAACAAAGAATTACATCGCAAATCAAACTAATATCGGTATGTTTTATACTATGTGTGTGTCTGTGAACAACATCTGAGATCAGACATGAGGCAGTTAAACCTGGAGGTAAATAAATGATAAAAATAGAACCATTGTAGTTACTTTTTTGGGTCTTTAAATCATGCAATGTTTGGTCTATATAATAAAAGCAATTTTTTTTAAACTTTAACACAAACTAAGCACTTATGTACATGTATACATATACATATATATATATATATATCATATTAGTACATTTTTCTCTGAAATGTTTTGGAGTAGAGGAATTAAGCTGCATTAAATTTAAGTAGAAGTACCTCAGAGTTCTCTTCAAGTACAGTACTTGACTTAATCTACTTATCTACTTTCCAGCAGTGGTTATACGGAGGTCACACGCTCAAAATGTTGTTCTTAGCATGATCTGATGTACAGTGTAAACAGCTGCAGGGCAGAAGAACAAAATGTGCTTTTTGTTGCACTAAGGCAGAAAAAGATTAAGTCAAAGTTTCTGCCTCTGTGTTTATTTATCTGTAAACATGTTTATTTGGATGAGATTTTGTCTTCATGTGCATATTTGTGTCAGTGTTTATTTGTGTAAAAGTGTTTTCCTATCTGTCTCCGTGTCTCCATGTCTCTGTATGTCGATACCACAGTTTTATGTGTCTCATGCAGCAGAGGACCCGGAGAGTTATGATGGAGGGATGAGGAGCAGTTGGCGGTGGATGGATGTTAGCGGTGGGGAATCCACTGGGGCTGTTTGGTCGATGATGGTCAGAGGTTTCTGCAGCCCCCCGCCCCCTCCCCCCAGTCCTCAGCCACCCTGTCATTAGGGTGACAGTCAGGTCCTGTTTAGCCCCAACTGGCTGTGCTAATAACAGTTTTAATAACCCGGGCCCATGTAATATTTCACTGCTGTTTGGACCACGATGTCACGCTAAGAGCCCAGCGATGGAAAAACAGCTTCACTGCTGCAAGGATGGAATGACTGTGTGAACTCTGTTTGTCCGTGTGTGTGTGTGTGTGTCCATGTTTTTGTATATGAAAGACTGACCATAGTATAAATTCTACTCGGCATAGATTTGTTTGTCCTTGTGTGTCGTTTTTTTTACGCACACGTGTACCTTTGCACAGATGCATTGCCTGTTTCAACTCCGCTCAGTCCTCAGCGTGGATGTGCGTGCTACGTTTGTGTGCACACCTGTTTCTGTGTCTGTTTGTGCAATAGATTAACTCACTGACTGCGTGTTAATCCTTTGCTGTGTCACGTGTTACGTAAGGCTTTTTTCCTGTTTCGACAGTGGAGCAGGGAGCAGTCGGGGCAGCTGCTGGGTCGATGTAAACACAAACATGTACATTACTGCACCTACATGCCCAGACACAGTCACTACTGTCATCAGGTTGCATCTCAGCTCACGCCTCAGTCGGGAGCTTTGTCAAACTTCAACAGGCCCATGGAGATGGAAAACGGCATCAAATTTCTCTGCAGACTCAGTTGAGAAAGTCAGTTAAATAACCATCAACTTATTAAATTATTCTCATTTAAAATGTGTAAAAACACATTTTGATGTTCCTAAAGATCAGCAATACAGTTTTAAACAGAAATGTTTATAATTTCAGCAGTTAGGCCAACACACTCTGTCTAATTTATCCTGATTATTTCTGCTTAGTAGTTGCTAAAATACCAATATTTACATGTGTTTTTTCAAATTATGTTGTTTTCCTAAACCACATTTTGTTGGCAGTAATTAATTTGTCTGAAGCCTGACTGGGATTTCTCCACGATGTTATTGTTTTCTTGAAAGGATAAGAGCTGGGTATTAACATTTTTTCCATAACTTTAGATAGGAAGGGCAACTTGGAAATGGGACGGTAGTTATTTAAAACCGTTGCATCGAGATTGAGTTTTTTAATGATAGGATGTACTACCGCATGTTTAAAACAAGAAGGAACAGAGCCATTAACTAGACTAATGTTTAAGTGGACGGAGATGGAGGAGCCACTCAAACTCTCATATTAGGCTACCTGATGGTAAACCTACTATTTCGTTTTAGCTCATCTAAAACAACTGGTTCCCTTTAGTTTATCTTGAAAAATAACCCAAACGTGCTCATTAACGGCGTTTGCGGCCAAACAGACCACTACATCACAGCCCCATACTGCACATGATGACAATAACAGAAAAATAGCGGAGTGAAGTGCGGTCTGTGGCAAAGACGTAGCCAAGCATGCAAGCCTTTCTTGCTTCATCTGAATGAGACGACACACTGCACAACAAAGCATTTTATCAGCAGGATTTGGAAACTAACTGCCATTTAAATAGAGCAAAAATATCTTGATGGATGCAGTGAAAAGTCGCCGCAGACGTCGTCTATTGATGGATCATACGATTAAATATATCTCGTTTAGTGTCACGGGCTTGTTGAAAACCTAATTCAGTTAAATGCAGCTTAATTATTCATTTAAAACACCCCATTTCCCCCGTTCTTTCAAAAAAAAAAAGGAAAACACTCTTTGGCCACAAGATTGTTATGTTTTCCGGCTCCAGGGTATTTTTCTTTATGCCTATAGAACACACACACACACACAGGTGCAAATGCGCGCTCCTTACCACGTCTCAGCTGCAACATCTCTGTGCGCAATTACGCATGTGGTGTTGTCTGCTTGTCGTCAGGACTTCGTTCCCTCCTTGCGCAGCGTTTAATGCATTTTTGTGAAACTCAAAATATATGAAATCATGCATTCAAAATGTGTTGAAAAGCACCGGCTCTTGCATCTTAATTGTGAGAAAATTAACAGGATGCAGACGCACGTTCTGCTCATTACAATCATCAGTGTGCACAGTGTGTGAATTTGTATCGAATTTGTGTGTGCAATGATGTTTATATGTCAGCGTTGGGCAATTTGGAAATTGATGTGAAGTTGGTTCTATATTAAATGAAGCCGGTTCACCAGCAAATGAACTGTGCCTGGATTGATTCTACCGGGCCAAATGGGACGTTTTGGGTGATAGTGCGCGGAGATTCTTCCATTTCTTCTATGAACAAAGACATCACAAGAGACAGCAACTGCCATGCAATGTTGACGCTGTCTTTTCTTTTCTCTATTGCAAAGTTTGAAGCTGTATTCTGAGTTTATTGCCATCCTTGCTTTTTTGTTTCTGCCATATTTTTTAGTATATTTCAAAGATGTTCTTGTGGTGGATAATCCGCTCGTGACTAATTAGATGGTGATTTTGATTTATGTTTATGCTCTGCGATTTTGTTTTCTGTATTTAATGACCACACAAAACCTCCTATGCATGCTTTTAACTGAAGGTGAACAACAGCAAGCAGCACTATGCCGCTGTCAAAAAGTCCGCTTTGTGGCTCCTTTAAATGATTAGGGGGATTTAACTTTGACGTCAGTCACGTGAAGAGCGTCCAAAGCGGCCAAAATATTTAGCCGCTTTGGACGCTGTCCTCTTTCTCGCTCAGCCTCGGGCGTCCTTGCCGCTTTTGCCTCTTTTGGTCTGAACGCACAGTTACTGTGGTCCCAAAGAAGTATTCCTGCATTCAGATTAGATTAGATTAGAAAACTTTATTTATATAATACAGGAGATATTAAAGTGTGATTAAGAACCATTTCTATGGTATGCCGAAAACGAAATCCATACACCGCAGAGGTAAACAGGTTATGACAATAACAAGCTGCGCCTACCATTCAGAGACGTCATGAAGTAACCTCTGTTCTGGAGAAACTTCAGGCTGTCCAGTCTGTACCTCTAATGTATTTGATGATCCAAATAAAATATCCTGTGACCTCCCTGTGGTTCACAACTCAGAGTTACTTGGAATTACCTATTTGCTGATTTAGTTGACAGTGAGAGTGGCTGGATGAATTATTACCATTTCTGATTTTCTGCTCTCATGCACTCTTAGCCTTTACATGGGTTTTTTTTTTACAGTATACTATAATTACTGTAATTCTACATTCACAGTACTGATACTGTATTTCCTTTTACAGTAACTTAAGTATTCCCCTTTTACAGTACTTTTACTGTATTTATCCAAATTAAACAGTACACTACTGTAATCCATATTTTTATATATTTTTAAAAAATATACTGGGAAATCAGATGAAAACGGTTGGATATATAGCACCTCGTGGCGTGAACTCGTCGTGAACTCTTCCAACTCTCTGTCGAGCAAGGCCCCAATTTCAGAAAGTTCTTTCTTGAACTGCTCTTCAAACTGGTCAGCTTCTGCTATGGGGACTCTGATGCTCTGAGTCTGATATTCAGCACCCTGTGGCAGGCTCTGTGGGACACACACTGGGAAATAAGATGAAAAGGGACAATTATTCAGATATATCAACTTTTTTATTAAAATAACATTCAATTCACATGAAATTGAAAATGTTTTAAAATTGTCTATAAAAAGGCAATATCAACGGTAAAGTGCCTACAATCAATGAAGTGCCTCTGCTGGACAGAGTGCCTGCTATAAATCAACAACTTTTAAATTCACAGATGAATACAAACACACGGAAATACAGTAAATAACACTCGGATGGTCAAATTGTGTACTTCAGTCGAGTGGGTCTCAGGACAGCAGTTGATAGCAGGCCGTTTGGAAAAATATTCAAAAAAGCTAATCATCAATCTAGATGAGAGTGTAGCTTAAAATACTCTTATCGGAGTAAATAAAAACTGTCACATATACACAGTGAAAGCAGATATACTTTATCAGAGTATCAGTATACCAGCATGTTCCGTAGGAGCAGGACGTCAGACCGATCTGGGTCCTCCACTTCTACCACGACCCCCGGAACTTCCGCCCATCTCTCTCCACCAGAATATTACTTCCCACCGCTGCAAATGGGATGCTGTCCCTGAGCACCTGGTCCTGTTGATGACAGTCTACGTCAGAGGTTGCGCTAGACTTTTTTGTTGTCTGTCATTTTGACTGACAGGGTCATAAAAATCCCGTCATAATCTATTTTTACCTGTCACTTTAATTTTTAAAATGATAGTAATTTAAAAATTAAATTAATTTTCATTAATTTTATATTAATATCCAGTCCGAACAAGCTGAACAGAGAATCCACACCGTGTCATCACACATCAAGCAGATGAATACATGTAACTTTTTCAACGCAATGACAAAAACCACTGACTGTGGCCCCAGTGAAATTAAAAGCACTCGCAATTAATATAGTGTGAAAAAGGTAAATTAGTGAACACAGTGGGCATTTACATGTTCATTCTTAATCCATTAAGACTAACACGACAAAGATACAAAATTAGTAAGGCCATAACGAATTTTAACCTGCCAATTTTCCCACATAGGCATACATTTTCAAACCTGAAAGACAAATAATAGATCAGTACGGTTTCTGCCACATCAAAATTACTATGGGAGAAAAATAACAATGAAGAGAGAGACAGAGAAACAGACAGAGAGAGCAGAGGAGGCAGACATTAACAAGTTTATAACCAGTTACGTTTTAGATTTTTGGGATACTGAATTTTAGGTCTTCATTTAATGTTAGCC
>JAJHUR010134274.1:5722-39428 GCA_027495735.1 Lutjanus campechanus
GAAAACTGAGATTGACCAGGTCAAAAATAGAAAGGGAAACTTTGAATAATTTGTAGTCTACAGTACTTGTGTCACTGCAGGATCACTCTGTCTGTCAGAGCACCTGTTGTCAAGATACCCAATTCAGCTTTACCATTTTGGATTATTATTAATAATCTCTAGTGTGGTTTGCCAAGGGCAGAGGTTCGCTTTTAGTCCAGGTCCACTCTAAAACTAGGTCACTCCTTTAATCTCTCCATGTAGAGTATACTGTAGGTTAGCAGCCTTTTCATTTCATAAACCTCACAGAGTGCTAACAGAGTGAACACACAGAGTCATGAATCACGTAAAATCCTAAAAGATATGACACACACTGCAGGAATAATCATGATATGACCACTAGCAGCAGTCTGTCGAGGTGGTAAGATTATTTATGTACATGTTAGTCCTGTGTGATGGGTCTTTGGACTGTGCAGGTGTGTTACTCCCCCTGTAGTCCAAAGACCTGTATTATGGGTTTTAACAAAACCTTGAGGCCTTAGAGGTGGTTCTCACTGGAGCCTCATAATACACCTTAAAGAAATAAAAACACCATGCCTGCAACAGCAAAATAAATATATGCAAACTAGATACAAAAACATAAAACCATAGATACAATTTAAGTAAATACAGGTAATCATATGTGTGTATGAAAGTCAGACTCTTTTCATTAATAAAAAATATACAAACTGAATGTACTGATATATATTTTAATGTATTAAACTACTCTTTAGTTACCTAAACTCCCTCATCAAACAAAATCTTCTTAGTATTGTCCATAATATCAAATGTGCATTAAGATATAGCAGGAAAATAACAATGCCACTGGTAAAAAACATATGGTGCATCAAATATTTTTTTAGGTAAATTTGACATGATACTGATGTTCATCATGTTAGCCACTGGTGGTAAAAAACTAAGCCCGCACTCTTGGGCAGACAGTCCCTCTCTAATACGCTGCACCACACTCTACATTCTTTTACACTGCTGCCTCCAAGTGGTGAAAAATAGGTGGTGTACAATGTTGGAAAAAAAACCCAACAATATGTTGTTCTCAGCTGACAGCCACACTACAAACATATTAATCTTTTTGAATATGACACACTGCTGTACTACCCAGCAGTATATATAAATATATGATTAGCTCAAACTTAGACATCTGTAACAGTAAAATGCAGCATACACATTAATGCAGCAGTAACAGTAATCTAAAAACACTAGACATAACTGTAAAACACTGATAGTGAGCATTTGACTACACAGTGAATACATGTTGTTATTATACGGAACATATTTTTTGCTGACATGAGTTACATATTAAAAATTTAACAGTAAAAGTAAAGTTCAGGACTTTTATTTGTAGTGGAGTGTATTCACAGTGTGGTATTGTTAATTTTACTAAAGTAAAAGATCACAATATGTCCACCACCACTCTTTCAGCATCAGCACAAAAGTGATGCAGGAACCAAGTGCACATTCTTGGAATAGCTGCTGTTTGTGTTCAATTTGAAGCAATGTGTCCTTCAAATTCCAATAATGTGGGAAATAACAGAGTGATGACAGAAAAGGGCTGCGGCTTGACCCACAGTTGATGTTGTTAACCTGCTGTAACCCCACCACATAGCAATGATTACTGTAACAACTGATTCCTTAGTGCAGGTGGACACAGTCCTGAATCACTGGATCTGCAGTTCCATCTGTAATTTGTGATTTGTGATTTTCCAAGGATGACAATTAGTAAGAGCACACAAAACATTGTGAGATCCAAAGCAAGTATTACAATGTATTTGCTCATTTGTTTATTTTGCTCTGAGTACGGATAATAAATTCAAGTGGTTTACATCTCACAAGGGTACCAGAATTGCAGTCAGGACAAATTTCTTAGTCATGACAAGTAACCCAACCCTCATCCTAGTAAAATAGGTTATTTCACATACAAGGACTACTGACTGAAGAATGAAGCACAAACTACTGTAAGAAACAGCCATCATAGCAACATATGAACTTGTTTGTTTCTTATTATGTCATTACTTATGTATTTCATGACATCTGACAAAAAATAAACACATCATTATAATTTTTAGAAAGTTACATTTCATTTGCATATCATATTCAAAAATAGAGAACATGAGGAAATCTGTGTGTGCTGCATCTGTATCTGTCTCTTTTATAATGTTTGACAGACAGACCCCTCTGATAGTGTGTGATACTTTAAATTAAGACCTATGGCAAACATGAGTTCAATCAATAAATTTTCAACCTATTAAAACTGCATAGGCAGAATTGGGTGTTTTTGATATATTCGGATTTTTAAAAAAACCCCAAAACAAAACAAAAAAACATAATTGACAAACAAGTTGTCAAACAAGTTCTTTATGTTCATATTTATGCTTATTCATGTTTTCCAACAAAATTAGTCCTTGTTAAGTTTTTATAAAGACAAATGAAAATGGAAATGTGTTGCTCTGAAGATGTATGTGACTTCATGTGCTTCAGTTTCCCTGCATGGGATAAATTATCTTAATGTGACAGTAATTCCTAAATCAACACGGTGTACTATTGTCTGTTTAGGTTACAATATTCACAACATGCAATTAAATTCTTGCTCTCTAAAAAAAAGGCATGGTCTGTATGTTTGGGAGGCACTTCCTTAAACAAGGGGGGTCTTTATATATAATTGCAGGGTATTTTGGGATCACGTGACCTCTCCCACACAGGATGTCCCACGGAGGGAGAGCTGTGACGCGAACCAGGCGGCTCACTCGTGCAGTGTCCGGCACATGGGCAAAGTTAGAGACAAAGTTTTGAAGCGGTGAAACTGTAACGCAAAGTAATTTTTCAGGCAGGTTATTGCTTTAATCTTTCGGGTTTCGGGAAATTCTTTAAATATCTTTGTGACATAGCGTTTGTTTGTTTTTGTTTTTTTTTAAAACTTATCCTAATATTCAATGAAAATCTAAAAACAAAAAGCACTATTCTCGCTTGTCGTCCGTTTTGCTCTCCTTTAATGTTTCTATACGGCGTCCGTGGCTCCGCGCTGCCTCTCATTCATCTGGCAGAGGAGAGCAGGAGCCCGCGTCCGAGGATACAATGAAGCAGTGTGTCCTTGTCCGAGACAATGCAGCAAGATGCTACGAAGGGACGAGACTGTTTCTCTCCAGAAGATCAGGGGCGTTTTGTTCGACTGCAGAAAGAGACCAGCTAAAGGTTTGTACCTGAACATCTCCACATCTTACCTATTCTACCATGAAATGACTCAAACCTTTAAGAAGAAAAAAATAACAACCATGTAGATCCACCACCGCAGAGCTTGTAAACATCCTGCTGCCGTGCACGTAAAACGTTATATGTGATGAATAATGATAAAGTCTACCACTGTTTCCACTTCTGTCAAACGATACATGAGTGATTCCTCATATGATGCAGGTATAAATGATGATTGTGCAAACACGGAGGCTATAAATCCACGCTATGTAGTCCACTAATCAATAAGTCTTTCTATAATAGATGTGAGTTGCTCATATAACCATTTTTTCCAGATTTAATTCTGAGTATTTGAAAGCAACATCTTGCCCTCATCTCAGGGCATCAGGGATGAATAGTACGCAGAAGTATTCATTAGTCTGTATTCATTCAGATTCAGTGGTAGGGGTGCTGGAAATGCTCATGAATTGAACGCCCCCTCCCCCCTAAATGACTGCTATAGCATTAAATGGGAACCACACAGACACACACTCACTCACACACACAGATGGGGGTAGTTTGCTTCATTTCCAAATGGTACATAGTATGACCACACTAAAAATAAATCAATCACATGGAAATGACAAACAGCACCTACACAAATTATAATGTTCTCCAATATTTGCCTATAAGAGTTAATTGTTTACACTCAAAGCTTTCACTGGGAATTTAGCTTTCAACGTCTCCACGAGATGCTGCTGCTTCAAGGCTTTGAAGGCAGCCATTAATGTAATTTGTAGTGAGATGATAAACAGAGTGATGTGTGTTTCTGCTTGAGCAGATAGTCAGATTTGCCAAACGCTCCAGTGACTTTTGAATATGTAAAAGTGCTCAGCTCAAGTGCCTCAGCCTGACAGTTTGACGGCTATGGCGTATTAAGCTCAGATAATTGGGTGATATTTACTTACAGAGCACACAATCACTCCACAACGGCTTGGAAACAGTGTCTTTTTTCCATTAATGATATGCTTTGTAGAAATTATTCACTCTCTTGACAGGTCCAAATGGCATGTGTGTGTGTGTGTGCGTGTGTGTGGAGGGTGCAAGTCTATGTTTCTTTTTCAGTAACATTAAAAAAAAAAAAAAGCTCATAGACAGTTTATTCAAAATTATTAAAAAAAAAATTGTACTGATGGTTTTCAAATGAAATTCAATGTCAAAATGGTTCATTTGTTTAAGACTTCCAGGAGAACAACATGTGGTCGGGTTGCTACATAGATGTGGGTTGTTTTCCTAACTGAGTAACACAATACTCCCAAAGGATGGGAACAATACTACTACCGTCAATGATGTAAGATTTGGTGTTGATGGTACCAAGCTCTGACTTGCCCTGTGTGTGTGGTATGCTGATAAAAAATGATTATCTGTATCAAAGATCGCTTGAATGTCAGCAGGTTGAGGCTTGAGGCTATGAGTTGACCTTTAACATAAGGTAATTTTGTAAAAGACTTCATGTGAAAGAGATGGGTGTGTTGTCCTCTGACTCAGTGCCATCTGGAAGTCTTCCACTGTGTTTGCTGGCATTGAAAACCAGCTCTGTTTACATTAACCCCCATCATGTTCTCAGGCATCTTCTTCTTCATCAGTTACTCATGGCACGCTGAAAAGCAACCCTGTCTTCCGCTGTGGTTCTAAGAAATGAGGCACAGAAGTTTCCAAATCTTGTAGAAACTGCCGAACAACATTCCTGATGTTTCAGATAAATGCAACTGTGGCTGCATGTTGATGGAGAAAGCACTCGCTGAATGGAAACATTTGTCTCTCAGAGATAAGATTGGAGAAAGTAAAATTTTTTACCATGCTTTTTTTTTGTTTTGTTTTATGTCTTTGCATAATCCAACACACTCATTATGTCCTCTCATACAGCTTTGTAGACTGGATTGCTCCAAAAACAATTAATTTAATCTAAGATTGGTTCTACTAAACAAGGGTTAAAATGAGTGAATCCAGATCACAGTTAAAAAGTAACCTCTGATTAGTAAATTTTATTGATGTAAACTTAGATTACAAAGTGTTTAATCAATATGGAGATGTTTGCCTGCCCAAATTAATATAAATAAGTAATTTGAATGAGGTCTGGACATATAAAAGAGGGTGAAAATCTAACTTTTGGCTGGTCTGTGCCTTAACAAAAAGTGACATTGTTTGCTTGTTTGCTAAAAGTTAACAGTTTAAGGTTTGGTGCAACATATCTAAATTTAATCTCAGCTTAGAATAAAGACTAAACTGAGGTTTAAAGAGAGGTTTGAATTTAATCTTAATTTTAAAATAGTTTTAAAGTTTGATGCAACATAAATTAAACTATAATTTAATCTAGTTTAAAAATCAATCCTTGTTTGTGCAACCTAGTCATACTGTATTTATCCATTCTTTTTTAACGTGTGTTGTTAAGACTTGAGGACACAAGACTGTTTTTTATTGTCTTTACTGAAGTTCCTTTCTTATTGCAGAATGAAGCTTTAGCTTCTGCATGACAAGCTATGACCAACGCAAGACCCTAGACATCCAGTTACAAAGCCAGGACTCAAGAATGAAGACCAAATATGCAATTGTCTTCATCTGTATCGTGGCCCTGGTCATCATCGAAAAGGAAAGCAACATCCTATCAAGGTAAGATAATAAAAAACAATCTGTAACTTGACTTTAATTTTCTCTGTATAAAATATAGTAAATCATTAGAACTTTATTCGTTTGGATTGACTCAAACCTTCTGGGAAATTTGTAACTCAAACCCCTGTCTTTTTCACATTATACTTGAGCCAAAGCAGCGCCTTTTGTATTGTCCAACTTCACTGTCTATCTAAGCTTTCATCTTGACTTTCTGATGAAAATGCAGTAAGGGGAGAAGACTGATCAATGTTCTTTTTAAAACTGACAAGGAAAAAAGTAACACTTCAGATTGTATGTGTGCAGGGCCCTGTATTTTCACTATAGTGCCTGGCCTCTATCGTAATATGTACAGTTGCACCTTGCACATGCAGATGTAGAAAAAGGAAGTGGTCTGTAGAGATTGGGAGGAAGTGTGTAGTGAGAGACTGTCTTGTAGCTTTAAATGTGCTTGTTTGCTTTCTTGCTGAGAACTAGATGATATCTGTACCCCAAAATATGTCACCACAGCTAGCAGCTGGTTGGTTAACTTAGCTTAGCATGAACACTGAACACAGGGGGAAGTAGCTAGCCTGGCTATGTTAATCCATGCAAAAACAGAAATGCAAAAATGACAAGTTGTGATTTTAGTTTTGCACTAGACTATTTCTTAAATGTGAGCAGTGGATTTTATTACTTTAGGACAGACCTAAGCTGACTGCTTCAGCCGTTTCCAGTCTTTATGCTAAGTTTAGCGAAGCAACTGCTGGCTGTAGCTTTGAGTGAAATGCACAGACATGAGAATGATATTGATCGTCTCATCTAACTCTCAGCAAGGAAGCAAATACATACATTTTCCAAAATATCAAACCACTGCTTTAAAGGAATTTAGACCACAGAGTAGCTTCATGTAAAAGCTAAATACAAAATTGAAAATATAAGACCTGCCTTAGATATTTATACTCCATTTGTTCTTAATTGATATTTATTAATGAAGCCTTTGTATCTCATCAGGGTCTCCGATAAACTGATCCAGAGGCAGACCCCACTGCAGACCCCACAAACTCCACTGGATTACACCAACACGACACAAAATGGCTCCCTGATGGTGCTCAAAATGCTGCTCTCTAAACTCACTGGTACAACTGGGAATTACTCAAGTATCTCTGAGGAGCAAGAGGATGAAGACCTGGATGATTTAGGCATGTACAGCTACAGTGGTGGTCGTAAGCACATATTACTCTTGGCCACCACGCGAACAGGTTCCTCGTTTGTCGGGGAGTTTTTCAACCAGCACGGGGGGAACATGTTCTACCTGTTTGAGCCTCTGTGGCACGTTGAGCGCATGCTGACCATGGCTGGAGAGGCAAACAACGGGACAGTGTTGGCAGGAATCTACCGGGATGTACTGCAGGGACTCTTTCTATGCGATTTTTCTCCTCTTGAGAAGTTCATCTCTCCCCAACCTCAGGACCACGTCACCCCGGCTCTTTTCCGCAGAGAGTCTAGTTTATCTCTCTGTGAAGAATCTGTCTGCTCTCCTGTAATCAAAGATGTCTTTGAGAGGTATTGTAAATTCTCTAGCTACTCACTGTTATTGATCAAGCTTACAATGTTGGCTGAATAAGGGAACTAAAATTGAAGTGTGTGAGCTCCAGCCTACATTACTAGTTGCAGATGTGTAACACATTTAGAATGCTTTGTCATTGCAGTCAGGATTAGGACATCACACTATGAGCTCGTCTGACATTGACTCAGCATTCAAATAAGCTTCTATACAAAGCAGTTTCATGCACATTTAGCTTGTAATGTTTAGCAAAACAAGACATTTGAAGAACTAACCTTAGGATTCAAGGATTCAGAGAATAAGGACTTTTGTCAGCATTTGTGCTGATGACTCAGCTAAGAGAGTTTCAAGCCCATAACTTTGTAAGTGCTACAATTGTTCCACCTTTTTCTGCAGAAAATGAGCAAGACATTTACTTCAAGAACCCTAGAGGCCTTGCCTGGGAACTGGATGAATGTGTGAGCTCATGTTTCATCAGCTCTGGCAGATACGTCTGGCCACCCTCCCTTACAGAGAGATTTTCACCCGTCCTGGCTGTGGTTGGGTTGATCACAACCGTTTACTTAATATGGGGCGGTTTGCTATGGTGACTGACAGAGGACCGTCACTGGTCCAGATTTGAAAAGTCACATGTGAGTGTGACGTTTCAGACACATCACACCAAACTCATAAAAGAAGCCCGGTTTTATGCACCTTTACTTTTCATTTTGATTTATGACCTCAATAAACACTTTCCTAATGCATTAATGGTTGCTATCTCTAGTTTCAAGTCTTCTTTAATACAGCATGATGTTCATTTTGTAAATTATGGTCCTGTCTAAAGTACAATAGATGATAAAGTAGGGTATGCTTTAGGGCGGGGCTAATGTGTGATTGACAGTGAGTCTGTCCAGTGCAACACACAGGACTCATAAAACTCTGATCTAACTGTCAAACTAGACAGTATTGATCAAATATGAACCAAGATTCTGTTACATAGCCGATTTCTCACCTAAAATGTTTTTAGAAACATATTTTAGTGCACTGTTTAGCTCTAATATAAGACATTTTGTGGCCAGGCAGGCCACAATTATTTTCTGCTGAATGGAGGAGCCAAAACCTAGCAACACCGAAGTCGCAGTACTTGACCCACCAGCTCCACACTCTTGTTGCTGTGCATGTAATGTGGTTACAAAAAACAAGATTGCCACCCCCGTAATGCCAAACTTGTGACTTCAAATCGGTAGTCCACAAACCAAAGGGTGAGGTCATGATTGGTCACATGCTTTGTTGCCTTGATTGGTTGCAGGTCTATCTGTCCAGATGTTTTTCAGCCTACACCCTTTGGAAATCAGTTATGAATTGAGAGATCCCAGACTAATTCACATTTTTTCTACCAGGTTACTAGACACCTGAATAATAACTATGCATCTTTGAAAAACATTTATCATAGAATAATTGTACCACTTTTGTTTTAGGTATCACTGTAAGACTCGTCGCTGTGGACCACTGAACTTGACCCTTGCATCTGAATCCTGCCTTGCCAAACAGCACCATGCCATTAAGACCGTCCGTGTGCACCAGCTGGAAACATTACAGCCTTTAGTGGAGGATCCACGCTTGGATGTGAGGGTGATCCAGCTGGTCAGAGATCCACGCGCCATTTTAGCATCCCGCATGGTGGCTTTCTCTTCAAAGTACCAGACTTGGAAGGCCTGGGCACAGGATGGCCAGGTGCCTGAAGACGACGAGGAGGTGAAGAGGCTCAAAGGAAACTGTGACCACATTAGGATGTCTGCAGAGGTGGGACTGAGCCGACCTCGCTGGCTGAGGAAGCGCTACATGTTGGTGCGTTATGAGGATATTGCCCGCTACCCAATGCAGAAGGCAGAGGAGATGTACAGGTTCACAGGAATACCGTTCAGTCCGCAGGCAAAGGAGTGGATTCTGAGGAACACCCAGACCACACAGGAAGCTAGCGGGATATACTCCACCCAGAAAAACTCATCAGAACAAGCAGAGAAATGGAGATTTAGCATTCCCTTTACACTGGCTCAGGTAGTGCAGAGAGTGTGTGGACCCACCATGAAGCTGTTCGGGTACAGATTTGTGGATGATGAAAAGACACTGATCAACAAGTCCATCAGTTTGCTTGAGGAGAAACTGTTTCATTAATCGACACGTCAAAAATGTAGCTGTGAATCTGCAAAACTCTGCACACAGTGGATCAGAGCAAGGAAAAGCCATTATTGCACAGACCAAAACTAAGAAGCAACGGTGCCATAAAATACACGTTTTACTGGTGACAGTAAAAGATTTGGGCCATACAATAATATTCATACTCACCAATGATGTGCCTCATTGTAACAATGAAGAGCCACTTGATAAAGAGAAGTATTTATTTGCATACAGTACTGTGTTCAGTGAGAAGCCTCGTATTTAGCTTTATGTCATGCTTTGTATTTCATTTTAAATGAAATAAGCATAGATGCCAGGCTTCTAAGAAATTATTATGTAAGATTATATTGATAGTTTATCATGTTTAGATTTTCAGGGATAAACTTCAGTGAAAATGAAATGATGCGGTTTTTGTTTGTGTGTGTGTGTGTGTGTCTGAAAGAGAGGATGTTTCTGTTCATGGGGTTTAGAACGGTAGTGCTTAAGTCTGCCTAGTTCAAACAGGTTTGGTAGATTTGCACCAGATGAGACAACTGATCACTTTAGATTAGGTCTTACGTACATTTATAGGGCTTTACATATCTGACTCAGGTAAAGTGAATGTAGGTTTGTATTTTGTGGTGTTTTCATGAGGAGTGGTCACATCTTCCTGCAGCATATTCTCATTCCCAGGTCATCAAATACCAAGGTTTCATCTGCCCATCAATGTCTCCTACAGACACACAAGTTACGCTTTAGTGTCTGTATGAGATGCACCGGCTTTGAGTAGCTTCAGTGTAACCCGTCCTTGTCAGGTGACGTAGTATAGAGTGCTGTAGGAATGATTCCTAAAACCTGGAGATGAGTTAACATATTAGCACTTTTGGTTCCCTCATCTTTTTTTATGTTTTTCTTTATTTTTCCTAAAATAAGCCAGGGATCTTCATTTTATTCTTTATCAAAATATGTCAGTAAATTCCCCATTTGTGAATTTTGAAGCTTTTACATGCTTTTAAACATTTAAAAAGGCGGTGGCTAACATGTGACTAAATGAGACTACAGTACTTATCACAGACATTAAACTTAAACTTAATGGTGGTGACATGAAGTCACGCAACCTTGGCGTACTTCATTTATAATATAACAGCTTTTTGCTTCTGGCAATTGCAAACTTTTGCCACAGAGCTTACTGTCTGCACCAATCCAGAATCCAATCGAAAAATCCCATTGGATTTTTGTGGAGGGAACCAGAATGGTGCTAACTTAAGGGTTGCCCTACAAACTACATCATTCTTTCAGCACTCTAGAGAAGGGCAAAGAGGACTTTTCATCCAGGTGGGGTTTGAATCCTGTGTGAATCCAAAGTCAACATTATTTAAAGGCTTAAGTTACATAATGTCAGATGTATGCATAACTTGCATCACGTAGCACAACATGCTTATTTTAACCCAAACCACAATCTCTTCTTAAACCTAACCAATTCCACAACATTAACCACTTGATAAAAGTGCTTCCTGGCAACATCCCATGCAGACATTATAGAGTACATTATACATCAACATGAGATGCAGAGAAGTGTGACAAAGCAGTGCTTGTATTTGACAACCTGGGATGAGAATGGGTTGAAAAATACAGAATGATCTTATTTAATCGGATGCCATTTAAAGCAATTCTCTTATAATGTAATTCAGGAGTAATACAATATACCATAAAGATTATATGAAATGAGTAGTATAACTCTATAGAAGAATTTTATCTTACTTCAGATACCTCCATGTGTCTTTAACATACTTAAGGCATTGCCAGTAGCCATGGTTATAGAAATGTATTCCTCAGTGCTGCCTCCTCTCCTCTAAGGAAACAGGCAGTCTCGGTGTCATTTTACAAAGGCGGGCTAATAACCTGCTGCTCCTGTTGGCACGCTACTCTGAATCAAGTGTGTTCATGGACACAACAAAACTCTTGCGCAAATAGTCAATTTAATCACTCCCCAACTCAAAGAAATCCCCAGAAGTATTAAGACCTCCACCCTTGAAAGTTAGTAGTTGTGAGATGTGTCTATATTGATGGTTTTGGTGACAACTAATAGATGTACGTATGTATCTGTATTAATGTGGCCTATCACTTTAAGTGAAACCCAGGTGCTGTTGCGTTAACTGTCACTCTTGATGGTATATAAAGGTATCCACTGTGAGTCTAGTTCAATGGCAGCATTGTGTTGAGCTTGGCTGAGGCACCGCTGAAACTGCTGCTGCTCATGGAACGGGATATGCATTAGGGGGTACATATAGTCGTGGGCTTATACTAACTTAGTGTTTAAAGCTAAATATGAATACATTACAACTGGCAGGCTTGAGTCGCCCAGTCTTGCTACTGAAGTATCTAAGGAATACTGTGAAACACCATAGACCGTATATTACATACCAAGCACAGCTGAATGTATGGGTGTAGTCAGTTTATGCATTCAACTAACCTAGAGCAGCAATAATCAATTGAGAGCAATGCAGTTTTGAAGTTATTCATCTGTCATTAAGATATACGTTATGTTTGACTGTAAAATGTTGGTGCTTCAACCCTCATAGAGAACTGATGCTACTGTCAACTTGAATCAAACATTTTCATGGTGGAAAAAGTATCGAAACATCAATAGCAGAGCTGTTTTTTTAGTCTGTTGGAGCAAGTCCAAGTCAAGCCTCAGTTCAAGTCTCAATTCCTTGAGGAGAAACCCAAGATTAGTAAAATTCTCACAACACACAATTAATTGGGAGTAAGTTGCAAATCATTAAGACATCATCCTCTATGATCACTTCATTTGAAAGCTCTGTTAAAGGTACAACATGTTAAACTTTTGGTTTAAAACATCAGAAAATTAACTGAAATTATCAACAGAATGTGAAGAAATAACAGTTGTGATGTCATGACAAAAGCATCTATGTATTGTCCTGCAGAGATACCTACTAACATGCTGACCTCTTAGCTTGGACCCGCCCTGTTTTATAATACTACTTTGTTCCTCAAAAGGTGATAGTAGTTCAGTCTGCCCTCAGTCCAGCAACACAAAGGTGTTTTTTTTGTTGTTGTTGCTGGTTTTGGCTCCTGGCACCCCAGGGCTGTCCCCACTGTCACCCCTGCTGAGGCCTATTCAGGCCCGTCCCAGCCTGTCCCCACCTGAGCGCTCAGTGTCTTCATTGTCCTCTGGGTCAGAGTCCTGGTCAGAGCTGCTGTAAATCACTTCAGTACTGTATTTGCTTTTATCAAAGTGGCCCCTGGTGCTTTAGGCCACTAGCTGCATGGCTAACTGAGCTAACTGAACTAACTAGCAAACAGCAGCGACAGTTAGTAATATAGGTGATATAATGAGTATGAATTAAACAGTTGGCCAGTTTTTACATATTGCACCTTCAATAGTAGGTTTTGCATGATTGTGACCGAGTCTGTTCAGATCATAGTTCTAATAATTAAATATTAAAGCGGTGTGGTTATGCAAGGCTTGATTTTGCCACAATACCCGAGACAGTCTACAGCTCTGAACCCTCTGGTGTCTGTTTATACTGTATAGTCTGTTCATTTAGCTGAATTAAATGTGCTTCTGTGTCAAGCCATCTCCCTCTTCGAACTGGGCTGTTCATAATTAGGCTACTCAGCATCTCTGTGTTAGGTTTTTAGTGATTTAATAATTTTGCCTCAGTAGGGTTCAAGAAATTGAGCTCTCAAAATAATATGCCACAATCAGGTCAGATAATTCTGCTGAGAGTACTCTATTTAGCCACATTTTAGCGAAACAATTAGTGCTTGGAACAAATTGAGCATACAGATAGACGGTGGAGAACTTGATTATACAGCAGTAGTGGTTTGAGAAATTTCTTTGGACGGTTTGATTCTTTGTTGTGGTGTGAAAACTCATCCCCGGTGTAACTGAGATGAATTCAAGATGACAACAGCTGCTGTTTTCTTGTGAAGAAGCACACTCCTGAGTGTTTAAGATTACAGAGTGTTTTCAGTGGAAAATGACTAACTCTCATTGAGGCAGTGGGGAATGGTTTAGGTTGTTAAAGTTATGAGTTTCTTCAGTGAGACGCTCAGAGAGATGATCAGTGCTTACTATTAAAACTTTTCACTCTTCAGGTTTCATATTCTGGTTGTTCTTGCAGAGAAAACCATGTGCCAAAGCACAGATTACGAGATATATACAGATGTAAATGTTGAAACAATTAAAATTAATCCTTTGTCATTAGACTCAGATTTTATTACCCCCAAGAGGAAATTCATTTCCACAGAACTGTACACATCAGACAACAAACACCACACAGTAACAAAATATATAGACACCAGTATACACCCAGACAAATTCTGTACATTGTGTGCTGTCGCAGCGGAGCATGCGCCTTAGAGAGCTGTTCAATGGTGGTTTGAAGCTATGAAGTCATCAGTGGTTTCTCTAAATGATGCTTCTGCCAAACATAAGATGATGATTCTGCAATCCAGGGATCCCAAATCATCATGTTACAGTGTGCTGAAATACACTGGTAATGTTAATTCCTCAAGGTTTTCCAGTAGTATGAAATCCTATCAACTCTCCAGCAGAGGAACTGGAACAAAAACTGTTTCTCAAACACAGGCACTGTGTGTCAAACAAGACACTTTACTTTATAGTACAGTTCTGCCGTAATGTGTCCCTAATTAAAAAGAGAGTCTAATGAAGGTCTAATAAAGGGTCTAATATGACCTAATAGAGAACATATTTCTAGTTTTTGTCCTATATGATACAAAGTACAGCTTGTTTTGTCTTATCAATGTACTGTAAAATAAAGTGTGACCCGGATAACTACCAAAAGTATCTCATTCAGTGCATTTCCTTTTAAATGATTTTCAGTAGTACACTCTGATGACAGATAAACCAGATACCACAAAGATATTTCTGATTTTTTTTTTTAAGCATTTAAAGCATTGGGATGCACAGAGGCTTTGGGTGACATGGATAACATGAGGATTAATGCGGGATTGTTTACTCAGTTGCATTCTCTCAGTCGAGCTCCACATCCACATGCATGCTGTTGCCAGGGATCCCCAAAAGGCTGAGTGGGAATAAGTAGAGAAAAAAAGGCAGAAACAGGGAGCCCATTCAAGTCTGCATTCTTTCTGTCTGTTTCACGCCCCAGCTGAGAGAAAACACTTCAGAGTTCACAGCTGTTGGTCAAGCTGATTCTACCCAAGATCGTTTCCCTGATGCTGAATATTCCCACAGCAACATAGCAGATGTTACCATCCTGCAAAAGAGAAAAAAAAAATCTTGATGATAAGTCACTGAAGAGCCAGGTCTGGCCCACTCTCAAGTTTCTTTGAGGTGTTGTTTTAAAACACTACCCGTGCCGTAGAGCGGTGAGTTTGATAAGTGGCTCCCTGAGGTTTTTTTGTTTTTGAAGTGTTTCACCAGCACATGTGACAGATGCACACTTCTGTTGATTGCAAATGTGTAGGTGCAAGAGCAGAGACAGTAGCTGAATACACCCAGCAGTTTCATGTATACAACACGATGGAGGTAAGGCGTCACAATAAGCATAATGCACTAAAATATAAAAAGAAGACAGCAAGTACATAAAAAACAGTTAAGTATTTATAACTTTGTGAACATTTTGAACAAGAACATGTTCATTTGGCCTTGATCTTGGTCGCAAAACCCTGGGAGACAACATGTTGTCCCCCCAACAAATTATTTCTAAATAAATTATGTATATAAATATATATATATTTAATAGAAGGTCGCTCCACTTTTGGAGCACAACACAAACACAACACTTTTTGAAGGTTTTAATTGAATTTGTTCAGTAGCCTGGGTCCGCTTGAGGTTTCTGCCTCTTAAAAGGAAGTGTTTCGTCACCATAGTTGCCTCAGTGCTTGCACTTAGTGGGAACAACTGGGTTTATAAAAAAGTACAGTCTAGACCTGCTCTATTTACAAAGTGCCCTGAGATAGCCTTGTTATAATCTAGTGCTATGCAAATAAAATTGAATTGAATTCATGCCGCCCTATCTATCCTGAGTTAGTGGTGTAAACTGTATGCTTCACTTTCGACTGGTGAAAACAAACGCTGTATTGAGGGCCAGTCAATACATGTCGTGTCAGTGACAAACAGACAGGTTAGATCATAATGTTACTGAGTAAATGGCGTGCTGATTGTGTCTGTAGATAAAAGGGAATCAGACAACAAGTCTTGGTGATGTTGTAATTAAAGTCTTCACTGTGAAAAAAAGATGTGCCTCTCATAAAACACCTGCTTTTAGAATGGAGCTTGATTTAAAGTCTGTCCACTTCAGCAGAGGTTAATTTAACATGAATAATTCACATAAATTTAGCTGTCCCACCTTCTAATAATGAACCTTGTAAAAAGCATAAACTATCATAGGACATGGAGCTAAAACCAACATGTTCACAACATTTTTTTGTAATAAGAATAAAGTGCAAACATCATAGAAACCAGAGCGAACTAACCTCTAAACTGTAATGAGATCTGCACCTGTGGCCCTGATGAAACAACTGATACCACTAAGCCTGTCACGAAGTGAAAGTTGTTTGAAAGTTGCTCAATGAAAATTGGCAGGTGTTATTTACCCAAGAACTGGTGACAGGAACTGGGCTTACACCCTCACATAGAGTCACAATAGATTTCTAAAGAAAGATACAAATTGCTGCTCCTGCTCCTCAACAACCAACCGGCTGTGATAAAACAACAAAGGAAAAAAACAAAACATGGACAAACTTTCCACTCTTCATAATGAATAGTGTTTGTATGTTATGGTGCAGAACAGGAGGAGCCAAAACTCTACTAAATGTGTTTTACATTTAGTAGAGTTTTGGCTCACAGGAAGACTCAGAGGAAGGACAGCAGCACATAGAGTCTATAGAGAGGTCTCCATCCTCCTGGTGTCCTCAAAATCAACAAGGTCACAGAGAAAATTCAGTTTAAACATTTTTTTCCCTTGACTCTCTGATGTAGGCTTGATGCCAAGACACACTGTTTGTTTTAACATGACAGTTCAATGACAATAAAGGCATTTAAAATGTTTGAAAAGTGAGTGCTTTGGAGTTTGTGGTGTAAACATGCATCCTAATTTTTGCAATATAAATTTATACTAGTAGATTGAATATTGAAGTATTGAAGTATTGAAGAGTATTTTCCACTATAGTGATTTTGTACAGAAAGAGTTTTTGGCTACATTCCAAAGAAGACATGATAATTTGTTTTTATTTTAATTTTATTTTTTGCTTTGGCTAATAGACTTGTCATGCCAATTTTAGATGCCAGGCGATAGATAGGAGTGGAGAGAAAATTACAGATTACAGATTTGAATAAAACAAGTTTGTATTATGTTTTTTAAAATATATATATTTATTAATCAACAAATCATGAAATGGGCTTATCTGAAACACCCTTGGGTTTTAAGGGTTTATTAAGCCCACCCATTAGGCCTATGCTAGACTTTTAACATGTTTTGACTAATTAAACATTGGATTAAATTGGTATACATGAATTACTGATAGATTTGAGTAGAAGTTGGACTTTATTTTAACTAAAATGGGGCAGTATGTATTACAAATGTCTGCAAAGTAGATTTTGTGGGCTTAGCATAGATTTTTGCCCTATTATATAAGAATGTTATCTAAAGTTTAGACAAACAGCCTCCTCAAATCTACATGTTCCACACATTATTAGCACTGTGGTGAAAATTCAAATAGACCAAGATTTGAACCCTCGCACAGACAAAGACAATAAAGTATTTATTCTGTTATCTTCACTACAAAATATGGAAGTACGTGTTCGCCCCAAAGGTGCAATAAGTGATAAGATAGTTGGTTGTTGAGTCTCATTCTCAAGTTGTCAAATATTCACTCCTCTTTCTGAATCCTCTTTCCATTCTTGCCCTGAAGACCCATTATGAGTCAAAACCGATTGACATTCTTTTACCTTGACATGCCCTGTGATAAAGGCTTTTTAAATCACATCCATGGCTCTGCACAAATGTGCCTGAAGTAAGCCCAGTGATTTTACAGATGTAGTGATCTGCTCAGTGCAAACAGATATACAGATGTGATTGCTTCAGACATCCTCTGTGTGGACATAAAACCCTGTTTGAGAAATTGTTTCCTGTTTGTCAAAACTGTAACCTTTTTGGATGACATATAACTAATGAGAGACATCTGGACTGAGACAGATAGCTGTAAGCCACAGTGGATTTATAAATAGTTTTATGGCATTTTGTGACTCATGACCTTGCTTCTGATCCTAAAATTCTCATGAAGCCTGCAGGTTTTTTTTTTCTTCTTTTTTGTAGTTTATCATCTTTCTGAACACACCAAACATGTTGTGGCTTCAAAAACATGAAAATAGATTTGTGCTGTGTGACATACTGCGCGCACACAGAGATGAATCAATGTAAGTTGTCTGTTCCCCTGCAACCCCCTACATAGATGCTGACTTTAGTCACAACATGGCCAAAAAGTTTAAGGTACAATTTGGCACCGCTTGCGCCAAGGGTGACATTGGTTTTGGCTGTCATACCATTAAACTACAGTACTAACAGATGCACACAATGTCCTTCTATACACACAGAGATTGAATGACTCTACTTGTGCTGCTTAAGGGAAGGGAAGGCAGAGGGCTATGGAAACAGGAAACCCAGCCCCTTGCCCTTATCAACCTCCCCTGGCTCTCATCCATGTTCCTCCCCTCTTAAAACACCCCATGTCCCACCCATCTTCTACACTAGGTGTTTTGGACAGGTAGTAACTGTTTTTGGAAAGATAAATAAAGATTTCTTGATGTTTTTGTGTATTTTTTGGGTGTGCGTCTGTGTTGTGACATTTTTTCTTTTTGGATCATGACATCCACCTTCTATCTCAAGCTATCCAGTGTCGCACAATCACCCTGCTACTCCAGTCTAGTTCTCCACCCCTCGAGCAAACACATCCACACAAACACACACACTCTCTGGACCCCTACCTTTCTCTAAGCACACTCCGTCTCCTCTTACTGGCCACCCCTCACTGGAAGGTAAATAAATCCTGTGGTTGGGGTGGAACACTGAGTGCCCTCATGTGCCTGTGGAGCCACTCTGCCTGAAAGAGGCCTTGTGTTCGCCTCTGTAAGGTGGCTCCACTCAGGCATATGCTTGCCATGCACAGATAGACTGCTCTGTGGAACACCCAGGAAAGGAATCAGCTCTAAAAAAAACATGGCTGAAAACTCAAATCATAAATTTTGTCTGATGCATTGACACTAAAACAGCCACAACCGTCATTTTGTCTATTTTCAGATTAACATGTGCCATAACTTTGCAGAACTGCAATACTGCTGGTACCTAACTTTTCTTAAACATGTCCATAATCTGATACAGTTTTTTTTTAAAATTAATATTACACAAAACGCAAAGAAAATGTGATTTTTTTTTTACCTATATCTGCAATATATGGTCATATTTACCACATGTTAATTGTTGTAGTTATATATATATATTTTTTTTGCACAGTAGGAGATGCATATTGGTTGTTTAGTAATCATCATCTCTGTTAAAGAAACATTGCAGTGGTCTTGTGTTCCCTTAATTTGCCTATATTACATAAAATACAAACAATTAGACTAAATTGTCCTTAACAGTTGAATGATTGAGGACTTTGTTGAACATAAAATGGGGGAGTCTAATAATTAAACTTTAAAAAGAATACATTTTGGTGTTCTTTAATTTGTTAAAAGACATCCCAACAGAATAAATGTATTAATCTCTTAATAATAATAAAGTTAGTTAGTCTCTATGTAGTGATAAAAAGTTCTCCAGTGACAATGTCAGGATAAATAATGTAAATGTTGGGTTAGCGTTAATTTTAAAAGCAGAAATATGACTGTTAAGCGCAACAATGTCACACAACATGCTGCATTTGTACATTATGTGTCCTGCAGAGGGCAGTAGACCCCACAGTATCACCAAGCCACGTCTCTTTTGTGTGTGTGTGTGTGTGTGTAGAGGGAACCCATGGCTGTGTACAGTATGCGTGAGTGTGTGTGTGTGTGTGTGTGTGTGTGTGTGTGTGTGTGTACATGGACGTGCAGAAATGCATATATGTATGTTCTATATGTATGTGGGCATATGTGCATTAGCATGTGTGTGGGGCCTCTCTCAGATGATTGCTCACGTGTGCAGCAGTAATTGTTGTGACGTTTTATCTTCCTAATTACAGGAAGTTTTCCTGCAGCTCAAGACAAAAGCAGAAAATGACTCCTGCTTATGCCTGTTCCTCTTCAATCCATTGTTTGTCTCTCTGCTCCCTTCACCGTGTCTCTAGAGCTCAATGGGACGGAAGTGTGAAAGATGTCCACATCAAAGAGGGTGCGGGCCAGCACTAATCCGCAAATAATGACAGGCAGGCAGGCAGGGCTGAACTTAACACACATGTCCCCTTACTCACTAATCTTGGATGGTATAGAGCAATCCCTCATGAGGATCATCATACAGCACAGCACCTGCACTACAGACAGAATTATCATGAGACGAATTGAACAAAAGAAGGCTGAAAGACATATTAAATTCACTGTCTCGTGTCTTATTATGAAGAGGAAGAATGTGAAGCACAAGTACAAATTTTAACCACAGAGTACATAGCAAGACAAGTTTTCTTCGATCTATACGATGATTCTGACCTGAGGAGTGGACACCCTCTAGTGGGGAAAGACTAACAGTTTATACTCCACTATTAAAGGTCCAATGTGGAAGATTTATGTTGGTTTATTGGCAGAATTGGTATGTTTGTGACAAAATGAAAAATGTGTTTTTTTTAAAAAGAGAGAGAGAAAAATGTATGTTTGCAGCTTAGTACAGAACATACTGTATTCTGTAAGTATTGCAGTTATTCACACAAGGGAGTCATTCTGCCTCAACACCTCATCATTGTGTTAGGTCAGACCAGAGCACACTGTCTGCATCACGAGCAGCGTTCTCCCTTGCCAGACAACAGGAGGAAAACCCTCTGGTGTGCTGGAACAAGCCTAGAAAGGACCCCAAGCCCATCACCACAGGCCAAGTCGCCCGTAGAAATTTTTTGTGCGGTCACATCCGTATCTGGATTCTATTCCAGTCAACTGATAACTGCAAGCTAGAGATTTTACTGTAATTTTGAATGATGTGCCTAAAACTGTGTTACTGTGAGTGTTTTACAAAAAGCATGGTTTATATTTATGTAGAATTGAAAATTGAGTGTGTGGAAGAAATTCTGCTTGCAATGCTTGGTTTTGGGATTTGGTACTTGAGTTTCAGATTTCAGTGATAGCATTTTAAGTTCCAATTTTAGTATGTAAACAATTGTAAAAACAACAACAACAACAACAACAACCTGTAATTCACATCATTAGAAACAAGTTGTGCATCATAGTGAATGAAAAAGAAAGAAAAAAAATCTCGACAAAAGATATTGTTTGCTTTGCATTTGTCAGAGTTTGGAGACATTGAAGACAGACAGACAGCGCAGTTTTTGCAGTGAGTGCATCTTTTTCCAGTTGTTTTGTTTTTGATAAGAGAAGTGTGTAGACTCGCAGCTGCAGAGAGAGAGAGAGAGAGAAAGAGAGAGAGAGAGAGAGAGAGAGACCGGCATATCTATAACATGAAGAAACTATTCATAAAATCAGTGTGACATCTGATCATGCGCTCAGTTATAGTTGACTAATGTATGTAAACTTACCATTGTAGGAACAGTAGTTAAATGACCTGAAATTAAGCAGAATTTAAACCTACAGTACGTAACTTCTACATGTCCGTAAATGTCCGTTTCACCCAAGCCACTACTAGAGGAGATGACACAATGCTGATTAAACCGATCTGCTCCTCTAACATCTCGCGGTATTTTTTCAATATATATCGTTTTTTATTTGCTTGTCTACCAGCGACATTCCCGCGCTGGCGCGCAGGAAATGATGCGTTTTACCTCACAACAAGAAGGGGGCGGAGAGTCTCAGGGCGCAGGTAGAAAGAGAAAGCGACATGGCGGAGAACCCAAAGAAGCGGCCGAAACACAGTTCAGAAGTGGATCCTACCACAAAGAAAAAGCCTGGACGTTTGGCTGAAGGACTGTTAGCAAAGAAGGAAAGTGACCGACAGAGAAGGCAAACACGGATTTGTATTGGCGTCGCATTTCCTCGGTGGAGAGCCCTGAAGGAAGAAATGGGGCTGAGGGCAGACACGGTTGTTGCCTTGCTGCTGTTGGATAAGTAAGTGACTTTGTTTATAATTATATTATGAGTAGTATGTGTTGCTGTTACATGTACTGGACCTAGTATTATTTTCTTGGAAAATGGTGCTATGAACGTAATGTAGCCTAATGTTAGCAGCCTGGTGTTCGCCACGTTGTGTAGCGAGAGACAGTGTCCAGCAGTACACGGTGTGTAGCGAGTGTTACTGTGTACACGGTGTGTAGTAGTGTAGTGTTAGGTGTGTATACCTGGGCATACGTCATATGGAAGTGCCGACTTTATTGTTGTAATAACACAGAATTCCGCCAGGGGGCGACAGAAGTTAGCACTATAGCTTATAAGAAGTAGCACAGAAAATAATAATTGTTGTGTTTTCATTGCTTTATTTAGAGCTGTTTATAGTTACAGAGGGTGCTGGTTTTTGTGAGTTTTGTGACCTCCACAGGTTCTCCTCCACGCTTGGAAGGGCAGGTGATGTGAGGTTTTACTATCTGCAAGCTCATCTCTGTAGATGCCACTAAATCCTACACCCTGGTCCTTTAAAAGCTGTGAAAATCTACTATTTTTGAGATGAGAGCCAGAATAATCACACACACACACACACACACACACACACACACACACACACACACCTTTTAGCTGTCAGGTGGGTAACCCTTGAGGGAGAATTCTCTCAGACTCACCTGTACCATTGTTCCCTGTGCTCTTCCTGTGTGAGCAGCCTGTGTTGTTTGAATACAATGGGGGGTCAGAGAAATCACAGCACCTGTCAGACAGACACTCCATCATTGTGACAGAGAGTGAAGTGACAACAAACGGCACAAACGCTCCCTGCCAACTAGCCCCATTCTTGTGTTTACTCACTGCATTTATGCGGGTGCCATTACAGAGAAAATTGTGTATGGACCTTGATTTTCAGAGTAAATGTCCTGGAAATGTTATATTTGTTCTTTTATTCTTTATTTCAGCTGTGTATCTTTTTTTGTTATGCCACACATATTTTGCATGATTTGGCATTTCCTCTACGTACGAATGGTGTTTAAAAACATTATTTCTTTCTCCTTTCTTCGTCTTAGATGTACTAAAACAAAACTAATCATAATAGCTAACAATTATTTGGATGATCCCTTTTTTCAATTGCTAACAAGCATCAGTCAATCCTGAAGCCACTTTTTCAAAACCCTTCACAGTTAATGTCACCTTCAAAACTCATTCAAACCAGCAAAACTCTTCATACGTGTCTCAAAATTTGTTGGACCAAAACACTGAGAAATTCTCACTTAGAGAGCAAAAATTGTCACTTTAAACAAACTAAATCACCAACAACAGGGAGCACTACAAGAATGTAACAAGAATGAGTCACAAATGCAGCCATTTGTATCAATATCCTTTATCTTTACTTGCAAAAAAAGAAAAAGTTGAAACTAAAAAACAAATTCTTGAAATTCCAGGGCAGCTCTTCTTTACCCACCAAACTTTCTTGCTTGATCCATGTTTCCAAACAAAATTTGAAAAATCCATCCCCTTTTTGTCTGATTGGTAATGATTATTATTTCATTTTATTGTAAATATTCTGTCAATATATGATTTAGATATATTTCGACATGGTTTCTGCAGAAATTCATGAAATTTGCCATCATTCTGTTTTGAAAATGTTTTCTAGCAGATTTGAAGTGTGTTAGCACTGTATTGCAAATATACAAATATACAGTTTGGTGCACATTAACCTCTGTTTCTCTGAGTTATCAATCATAACAAGACAGTCAGCACTATAATCCAACATGTCAAAGACTGTAACAGATATTGCAAAACTGATATAGCAGCAGCATCCTCAACAGAAATCGATATCTTATGATATTGTGCCATGTACTAAGTAATACTAAGCCGTCCTATTCACTCCCTAATCTCCCAGTGAACCTCACAGCGGCAGCCAGGTTATGTCAGACTGACATGAAACAAAAGGTAACAGTGTGCAGCTGAATGTCTTCTAGACGCTGAGCCCCATAGGAAAGGTCTATCTGAAGTGCCAGAGTTGGGGATTAAAACTCACTCTGGGAATGTCAGCTCTGTCAAACAATACAATCCCATCACTGCTGCCTCCACCGTCAGCTTCATTAAAATTTTATCATGAGGCTACCTCCAAAACAGTGGCTATTATCCAGCTGGTACAGCCTTCTCATGACATGATTTGGGAAATGATTATTATGCCTCACGCTTAGCATGTAGTTGCCTGTAGTACTGACTATTAATGATCTTCCTCTATTCACACTGTAGTCAAACAAAAGAAAATATCAGTAGTAGGGGTGTAACGATACACAAAAATCTCGGTTCGATACGTACCTCGGTTTTGAGGTCACGGTTCGGTTCATTTTCGATACAGTATGGGAACAAAAAGCAAAACCTAAATTTTCTTGTTGTTCATTTGGGTGTACTTCATACCGGGGCTCAATCACCTTGAGCATGTGTTTAAAACCAGGATTTTCAACAACTGAATATGGTCTTAGATCCGCTGCTATAAAAACTCCAATGGCTCTTGTTATAGCTTTGGCCCGATCTGAATTGCCAGGGAGAGGCTGCTTGAATGCCGAGGTCAGCTGCGTTTGCACTATGTTGGTTTTTCTTCTTGTAGCGGTGATATTTACACTCGGGTGGTGCCGTTTTAGGTGAGTTAGCATGTTTGTCGAGTTGCCGGAGACATACCTGATCTCAGCTGATCAGTGTCGGCACACCGCCCTCGTTTTATCCACCTGTCTTTCTCCGTTGCAATATTTAACCAGGAAGCCGAGGGGAGGGTTTACTGCTAGCAGTAGCCATCATGCGCACGGGCTGCAGGTGTAGCTGCACATGTTAGCGGCGGAACGTAAACACACGCAACTTCTGGCCCGTGAGCCAAAAAAAAAAAAAAAAAATTCCGGCCGTGAACTCACCCGTGCACAGCCCTGTACCGAACCGAACATTGCGTACCGAAACGGTTCAATACAAATACATGTATTGTTACACCCCTAATCAGTAGCAAGATGTCACCCTCATTAGTACACCTCTGTCCTGAGTGATGCCTGTACCCAGAGGTGGGAAGTAACTAAGTACAAGTACTTGGTCACTGTTACCATTGATTTTTTTTTTATTTTGCACCGTTGCACATTGCCTTTCCAACATCAAGATTGATATCAACCTAAATAGATGGACCTGACAAGACAAAAATAGAATAAACGAGATGAATATATAATAATATATATATATATATATATATATATATATTTATAATATATAAAAGATGAAACAAGAAAAAAAGACATAAAAGACACAGAAAGAGGCTCAGTACCCAAATTACTGCAAATTACAGCAACCTACTGTTTCACGATGAAACATCCACATTGTTTCCTCTCATCTGTCATACTATTTATTCATCTAGACAGTTTTGTTGAGTTGCAGAGTTTTGAAAATATCTGTCTTCTCTCTAATACAATGGAACTAAATGGTACCCAACTTGTGGTGCTCAAAGCACCAAAAATGAGTTTAACAGCAATGTCTATTTCTCCAGTTTCATGTAGGAACTATTTTCTTTGCAGCTGTATCAACAGGGTTGGAAGGGTTACTTTAAAAATGACTAATAATAACAGTAACTAATTACCTGTTAAAAGTGTAGTCAGTAATTTAAGCCAAGAATCACAACATAAAATCTGATGAAATTGTTTAACCTAATAGTGTTTTTAGGGCTGCAGTTATTTACATCCTCGGTTAATCAGTTGATTTTTTTTTTTCTCAATTAATCAATTAGTTTTTTTGACCATGAAAAGTCACAAAAAATATTGATTAAAGCTCAAGACCATTGTCCTTGTAGTTGTGCTTCTTACTTTCATAATCTGTTGATAATTTTCTCCATTAATCAATTAGTTACTTGGTCCATAAAGTATGTATACATAGGAAGATAAAAACAACAAACAAGATGAAAAACGGTGTAAACAAGACAAAAAAACCTACGAATGATGGAACAAGATGAAAAGGGTGAAAAAAAACCGAAAGAGACAAAAAAGCTGTGAAAGGCATAAGAAGACAAAAGATGAAACAAGGAGAAAAACATGTAGAGGACATAACAAGATGAAGCAAACGGAGAGAGACACTCCAGTGTAGAGAAAAGGTGACATTCAGTTAGCTTCGTACATAAATGTCCTCTAGAGTGCTACATTGCAGAATCTGTTGTTTTTCAACTTTTACTTGAGTAAATAAGTTGAATCAATTCTTCTACTTTTACGAGAGTCTTTTTTGTTACACAAGTATCTGCACTTCTACCAGTGTTAAGAACGTGGCTACCTCTGGTTGTCCCCCAACAGGGTCAGCCCACAGCGAGCCCCCACAGAAGACTATAGATCATACATATCAGTGCTACCTTATACTGTGTCGTCTCCTCTGCACCCCGCTGTCAATCAGTCTGCTCTTCCGACCTTCTCAAGTTGCATGAGCTATGATTAGCAATTTCTACCATTATGTATCCCCTCTGCATAATTCATGGCCTCCGTTAGTTTGAATGTCCCCTGGAGAGAACACGAGAGGGGAATCCCACCCTGCTCCAGCAAAACCCAAAGGGCTTGTCTTGTGGTGGGAGTGAAAAAAAATCATGTTGCATTTTTAATTATCCAAACATTGGGAATGATTTATAATAGATGAGGGGATGAACGTTGGTGCAGGTTTGCCCCCCTCCGCCGTCAAGGAAATGAAATGGTGTGGAAAGTGTTGGGTCATTAGGCCGTTAGGGATCGGGTGCTCTCCTGATCCTGAGACCAGGTATGACAAAGCAGCGGAGAGGAGATCCCATACACTGACCAAAGTGGAGCAAGCATTTTCCTTTCCCTCAGTTGAGTCTGCTATTGTCCGGCTAGGTTTTACTGCAGAGAGACGGCAAGGTTTGTCATCGGAGAAGCCTGCTCTGGTTCACTGTGGAGTTAGTTAACATGACAATTTGTTTTGGTAACATAAAAAAAGTGGAACTGGCTTGAGGGAAATGTCCTTGCTCGGAAGAGTCACTTTGGATGATTCTTTGGATGATTGGACATATTATTTATCAATTTCTCATGTTCCTTGGCAGCATTTATGGGCAACTTTAAAGGGCCAGTTCACCCCAAAATCAAAAATACATATTTTTCCTCTTACCTGTCGTGCTATTTATCCATCTAGATTGTTTTAGTTTCAGTTGCAGGTTTCTTGGATATACTGACTGTACAGTCTGCCTTCTGTCAAATACAATGGAACAAAATGGCCCTTGGCTCGTGGTGCTCAAAATACCAAAAAAAAAAACAAAAAAAAACAAAAGAGAACAATCTGAAAAACTCATCAGCAATGTCTCTTTCCAGAGGTCATGATCCTGTTAATCAAGATAATCCACAAACTGTGTTGTGAACAGTTTCATGTAGGAACTATTTTGTTTCTAACAAACTGCCATCAGGGGACGGTATCACCACACAGAGGGAAACGTGCATCTACTCATGGATGAGAGGCTCGTGCCTGTGACAGCACAGGGTGTAAATATTAATGGCGTCCTCCTTGGCTGAGCTGTAACTTCTCGTCCATGAGTCGATGCACGCTTCCACGCATGCACACTAATATTCATTGCCAAGGAAACTGTTGTGACTTCAAAGCATCAATGATTTAACATTGAACAAAAAAAACAAAAACTGTGAAAAGGTTTTATAAATTGAAAGATTCTTTTTTGCATTGAAAGACATTAAAATATCATCCAGTTGAAGGGAATCAACTTACTGCAGTTCACATTACATGTTATACATGTACATATATATTCATATTATAATATATTATGATAATATTACAAGAATATAATTAAGTACTTGTGTAAAAATGTACTAAGATAAAAGTAATCGCCTCTGAGTTTATAAAGTTTTTCAAATGTGATTTTTTGCTTTAAATCACCACAAGTGAAGTGACATGTAGTTCCATTATGTTTTAGAGAAGGCAGACATCTCTACAATTGATATCGTAAAAGTCTGACAACTCACACCAGAACAGTCCAGATGGAGAAATAGCGTGAAAGGTAAGAGGAAAAATATGTATTTATCATTTAAGAGTGAACTGTCCCTTTAATGGATTTTGTTTGAGTGGCAACTGCATGTAAACACTGACAAAGGAATCTAAAATTGTTCCTGTCTTTGAGGCTTACGGGGAGGCAGTTTAGAAATGGTCATGTTTTCCTCTGAGTAATTCTTAATCGCTGTGTTTTCATCTCCAGGCAGGACAGTAATGACCAATTCTGAGTGACTGACCATGGGAATGGGCACAGCTTAAATCCCCTCCATCCCTGTGTGTGTGCTTGATTTCTAAACTCTGCACACACACACACTCACATGCACGTACACACTCAGGGTTAGAGAGTTGAGTCCGCTTTATGGTGTAGCCACCCTTTGATTCACCGCTCAATGAAACTTGTGACTGTTTTAATTAAGGGAAAAATACACTGACAGTGTAGCACACGGAAATCCGCCGCCGTGCACATAAAGGCCACTAATGCTTTTCTTCCTGTCGACGCAAGGCTGGCCCCCTTTTGTCAGACTGACCATTCACTTCTCATTCATTTTCTTTTCCTCTCTTTCTTCTGTTCTTAAGTATGGCATTGCATGAGGTCTGTAGCTAATGACAGGAAAAACATATCCAGGGCCCAGCCAGGTGAGAGAGAGCCTCATGTGACCAGTCTGGATTGACGTTTTGTGAAAACACACACACATTTCTTACTTTGCTTTCTGTTCTGTTTGTGACAGAACTGCCACAGGGGGGTTCTTTATGGGGGCTAAAATGAACAACAGGGTATAATTCACCCTCGTCTGTTGTTTGGTGTGCCTTAGGGCAGGAGTTCACCTATGTCATCCTGCAGGAAATGAATGCTAACTTATCGTCTGTTTGTCTAATTCTTTAGTTTTTAAGGAGAATTTAAATCCTTCTTACACTGATCACTAAACTTCTGATGGGTCAGTTTGTGTACTGTTTAAACTTTTCACTCTTTGGACAACATAGTTAAGTAATGGAAAAGAATTGTACTCTCTGGCCATCAACCAGCATCCCAAACAGCTGACAGCTGTCTGTGGGTTCCCATGTTAGTCACAGAGGTACAGTTCTCTGTCGTTGTGGTATTTTGACAGATGTTTCACCGAGGTTTGTGTATGCTGGTGTGTGACAAGTCCTCTCTTCCTCTGGGGATCAATGTCTGTCCTGTTCTCTCGCCGATCTGATGTTTATCTGCTGGTGATCAATCACACTGTTGACAGCATGAGGGTTAGTGTTACCATCCCCACTGCCTCTGAGTGGGCGTCTGTAGACTGAACACAAAGGACAGGTGATAACTAATATAAATGCATGTATTAATTAAAATATACGCCAATATGTGGTGCATTGCACTCTAAAAACAAATGTTGTGGCTCAGCAACAACAAATACGCAACAGTTTGTATCAGTCTTTTTGAATTATGAGAAATTTTTATGAATTTAAGCTCAACCAAAAAACTACATTGAGTCGAGGGAATTAGCTTTTCCTCCACAGTCAATGGTAAGTTTTTACTTATTACTTATTAAAATGAAGTTCTTCCAATTAGTTTTCCCACATTATTTGAAAGGATGTTTTAAGTGTTATGTTCATAATTGCACAGAATTATGTTTTTAATTTGACAACTTTTTAAAGTTGCTCTAGTTAGTTGCAACACTTTCTGTATTTCTCTGTTACTCAGAGACTATTTGGACTAGACTGACCAAATCTTGATATATTAAACTTACATCTGTTTGCTAATTACTGATACATTTAAGGACGGGTTAGTCAGACATTGCAATTGACCCAAGCCCCGGGGACAGCTGCAACATGATCAGGGGACGGTTGCAACACATTAACAATTAATCAGATCTCACTAATTTAAGTTTGCTTTTTGTCTCAATAAGCACCACAAAATTTGAAAAACTATGAAGTGTTTTAGAATATTACTATGGTGTAAGCATGTGCAGTATCATCACTTTAGCATGCGTCTGATTGGAGGAATAAGACTGCTGCAACTGTCCCCTGTTGCGACGGTTTCCAGTCTACCCTATAGAAAAATTTGACTTGACTTGAATAATTTAATGCTTAGAAGTTTTGATTTTAAACCCTTTGCAATAAACATACAAAATAAAAATGATACTTTTAATGCTAAATACATTAAATGTGTGCAAAGGTTCAGAAGTTGAAGCTTAATTTCCCACAAAGACTTCAGTGTTTCAACAGCGGAGGGGATTCTACCACAACTGTCCACTTGACAAAGTAAAAAGCCATTTAATACTGTACGGGCCAAGTTTCTAGTATCCCCAGCCCAAAATAAAGCTCCTGTAGCCTCTCCACACAAATGATTGATGATGACTCCCTACTCACAGCAAATGGGCCCAAGTCAGGATTTTCGTCCTTAATGCAGGTGTCAGTAATCCTCCTTTTGCCTCTTCAAGTGATGTTCTTAGCCTGAGGAAATGCTTGACCAGATTCCTCCCTTACCGCGTAGAAACAGTGTAATCTCTCAATCCTTGACACAGCAAATAAACACTGAACAGAAAGAGAGCCTGGCAACTTTATCTCTCACTTCCTTCCGCATTGTCTTGTTGACAAGTTTGAGGGGAACCTCAGCAAGCAGAAAAAAAAGAGGAGACATATTTCTTAGGTAACAAGCCCAAAGGGGCTGTGGCTGGGCATTGAAGGTTAAGTGCATGTAGTAATTCTCACAAAAAGGAACTTAACACCTGAGGATATAATGACATTGCATACACTTCCTCTCGGCCCTCCATTTGGTTCCCATCTCTTCCTTAAAAGAGGAAAACTGACATGTTATCCTGCTACACAAGATGGGAAGACAAATTGGGATAACTTATCTCAAATGTAATAATGTGTTGATTTTATTATTCTGTTGTACATTTTTGTTAATAATTCTTAAAAACAAAATTTTAATCAACTTCCTTATAGAGAAATATAAACCACCCCAAGAGGAACTTCTTTTGGGCTTCTTTTGGATACATGATTTCACTCACACTGCTGTAGCTGAAGCACCTAATTGGAGGTTAATGTCTTTTAACCTCTCTCATAAATTATTCCTTCAGATACCTGAACTCCCACTCCTCACGTTGCCCACCCCTCATCTTAATTGGACAGGACACCTTTTCCCAGGAGATAACTGGTTAAGAGTCAGAGCTGAAGACCTTGTCTGTGGGACTGTGTCTCATTTGGCTGCATATTGATGTAGTAGACATCTGAGGTCATCCCAGATCAGACCGGGTAAAAATGTTTGATATCACACATAGACAAGAGCAACGTGGACCATACCTGGACCCCCTAAGACCATTTACAGCACCAGTGTACTGTATATAGCTTTTAAGTACCAGGAACATTAAAGAAGGTAATGTGCGTCCCTTTATTCCTTTCTTGTCATTCATTTCCCACAACATCTCCAAAAAGACCTGTGACATGATGACGGGCCTTTTCTAGATTTACAAATGTAAAACCTCGATGTTCCTCAGATTATCTGAGATTGCAAAAACGGACAGCAACCAGCTCTTCCATGGTCATCAAAGAAGTTGCACTGTAGTGTTGGGGAAGCTCCTCTGAAAACTCAGCTTTGTGTACTACCAATTACCTTACACTGGAAGAAGTGAACTACAAAGCCACCCAAGGGAGAAATGTAGTTGAGTAAAGCTACTTAGAAAAAAAAGGATCAAACTTACATTGCACATGTGATATGAAATTATAACAAGATAAAATACACATGCCAGCAACGAAAAAAGAAATTACAATTACTCATCAGAAAGCACAAGAATTGTCAGCTTTGATTTTGTGTACAATGTCCATCAGTCAAAACAAGTAAATTTCAGGTTTTTAAAAAAATAAATAAAGTCATTTGAATGCAGATATACATGTAGTTGATCTACCAGCATGCTATTGCAAAATGTAGTTTAATTACATGTTGTTCACAAAGTTCACAAATGCTTGTTTCCACACTTAAAGCTCCTTGATGGTAGGCCTTCATGGAGCTGAGCAGTTTCATGTATTCTTAGTGAGAGGAACAACTATTCTAATTCCATCTTCACAAGCTAATTCAGGAGTAACTGTAAATCAGTCCAGACTAAAATGATATCAGCCTGGCTTTTTATGCTTTCTGTTTTAATTTGCACAATTACATGGTCCAGAAATGCAGTTACAATGCACAGCCTCAGATCTGGAAGGAAACTCTTGATAAATTATTCCCAAAAGGAGCTACATGTGAGATCATGGGGTCATTCAAGTCTAGCACCTATTGTCTTCACTCGACAAATGTCAAGTATAGCGGCAACCAGTCACGGATAGTACTGTCATGTCAGACAACTCCTAAAACTGCTAAATTAATAAACTGCCATCTGTTCAAAATCACGTTCCTCACGCTAAGACGCCTGTTTCTGTTACAGCATCAATAGTACGTCTGCTCCAGCTCTGACCCTGATGTGGGCGCCTAAACACCTCGTCTCAGCTGCAACATTTTCTGTTCTACTTTTAAATGAATCCTAAATAACTCCCTTTTTTGTAAACATTCATTTAATTTTAAAAGCGGCACCATGCTGTAACTCATTTTGGGAATCGTTTGTAAATTTATTAAAGTTTTAAAAAGTGAATAAATGTAAATGAAAGGTAATTCATTAAAGTTTTAAAAAGGAATTTTCAGACTTTGTAATTATGATATTAACAAGAAAGACATTAGATTCACTGAATGAATTTATTAATGGGAGCTAATAACTTTTCCAGTTGCAATGCTATTGACATTTAATTTCAAGGTAAGCACGAGCACAATTTATGCTCAATTTATACTATGTTGAAGAATATAAAATCTCGTTCTGATGCCCAGGGGGCAGTATTGCCTGTACATAATCCAACTAAAACTACATTGTTGCATATTAACCTCTGGAGTTGTACAGCTATAAAGCTTAAATATTTCCTCGACAGTCATATAAAAACAGTTGTTCATCTTGGTGTTGAATAAAACACAAACTGAATTGTGAAAAGGCGTGTGTAACAAGCCTGAGGAGATTTTGTTTCGGCCTTTTTATGTACAACCTGTAAACAAGATTGTTTATTTCTGCTGCTAAGCAAACAGACTGGGGTTGAGCAGACAAAGCATAAAGCAGGTTTGATAGAGACACAACAGATCCTGAGGCCCAGGATCAGCAGCACTAATGGGATTAGATCTGCCACGCACACACACCAAACAGCGGCCTGTGAGCCGACAGAGCACCTCAGGACCAACACAACAACTTTCACTGCAAGTCAAAATGATCTATCATTGTGACAAAATGAAAACTAATGAATACTTGATATGATGTGAAATTAAAAACTAGCTGATTTTGATTGCATAAATCTTTTCTCCATCGGTGAGGATATTTTTTCAAACTGTCTTTTTTCCTTCCACCTCTAAGGGGCAGCAGAGGCCTGCATTTACCAGAGGCAGGTCATCTTTGAGCAGTGACTGACAAGTGGGACCCTCTCGTCTCCAACACCAAGAAAACAGCAGCCAGGAACAAAGGACCAAAGTTCAACAGACACTCCAACTAAAAATCAAAGTATGTCTGTATTATCTGTTTTAGTAAGGGCATGTTTTTTGTCTTGATTTCTGTACGGTTTGTAATATTTTGTTATTTTATTGTAGATTTTCTCCACTGCAAATTGATTTTTACAGAAAGAACAAAAAGGTAAGTTTTAAATGAAAGCCAAATCCTCTTTCTCTCTGTCATACGCACCTACACACACACACACACACATTTCATTCTGTGAGCTCGTTTTCCTTCTTTCAGCGAACAGGTTGATACGGTGAGACCGAGCTGCTGGGTGGGCTCCTCTGCAGGAGTAGAGGGCCCTCTTGGTTCAAGGCTATCAAGTGATGTGTTCTTTGATAAAAA
>JAJHUR010134274.1:45241-75191 GCA_027495735.1 Lutjanus campechanus
TTTTTTTTTTTTTTTTTTTTTTTTTTTTTTTTTTTTTTTTTTTTTTGCCCAGTGTGCTTGCTGTTTCTTGCAGCAGGCATTTTTAAACCCTTGCATCTATTACCTTTCACCGGGTAAATACCTAATGCTGGAAACATTTGTCAATGTATGCAGCTGGCTGAACAGAATAGATTATTAGGAAGTGAGGGGAAAAACACACTGCTTCTCCAAACAGCACAAAGCTTTCCATACAAAGTGCGTTTGTCTACCTCAGACAGAAAGAAGCCACAGAAATAGCAGCGCTGGCCATTTGCAGACATAAATTGTAATTCATATTCACTAATAAGAATATTAAACATACAGTTAGTGCAATAAATTCAGACCTATGCTGTATTGGTCTAGTCAAATTAATTATTTACAAATTTTAAAGAGCAAGAAAGAATAAACACATCTTAAATCATTGCCATTGGACCAGAGGTTGTGTTTGTGTGTTTGTGAGTGTATATGCATGTGTGTATATGTGCATGCTTGTGTGCAAAAGGTGCAAATGTTGCACAAGGAATTTATGTGGTTTGTATTGTGGTGTTTACATCAAGCCTCATTAGAGATTTATAGCTGACGCACTGCAGCTCATTCATTCAGAAACGCTGGGGTCAACACAGTGGAAAGGCATAAGTGTGGAAACACTTATTGTAAATTATTGAAGGAGAGAACAAAAATACAAATTACTGAATACAAAATGGGCTCATGATCTGAAAAGGGAAACTTTGTGGTATAATGTGCAATGATCATTTTCATGGGCTACCTGAAGACTAATCTGGACGCATTTGAAACGAGTCGCTACCATTAATTATTTGGATGTGGTCAAGTAAATGTGATCAAAGTAGTACAATTTGGGATGTTAAAGAAGCCTATTATTTATATATCAACACAATAGCAGTTAAATACTGAGTAGATGTTTCTTAAATTCAAACTAACTAAAATGTGCAGCTTTTAAAACAGGAGAAAACAGGAAAAACATGGTGTTTTCTGTAACATGCAGACAACAGGAGCATTTTCTTTACAAAAGTAAAATGTATAAGAGACATAGGTATCTAAATTTAAATTTTGTTTACTGTTTTTCATACTTTATAGCTGGTACTGTAAGTTATGCTTTAGTATTTATTGCGTCATGCACATACAGCTGCCCAGCTCACGTGGACTTTACATTACAAGCAAAGAACTTTGTCCTCTGTTATAAACTCGAGAAATAAAAGCTGCCTGACACGGTCTACAAGAATTTACGTTTATTTTGTTAAATTGTTTTCAGAATTTTGTTGACAGCGTAATTCCTACCTGGATTATGTTCACAGACAGTGCTTCTTTGAAATATTTACATAATGCACTGGATTCACTTTGGTGAGGGTGAAGGAAAGACTGTGGTTATACTGTAGGTAGGTTAAGGCAACAGAAGCATAATGGTTAAAGTTAGGGTAAATGTAATCAAAACTGCAGAACAATTTTAGACGTTTAAGGTGCCTATTATTTAAATATCTGCACAACAGCAGTTAAATACCAAATAGACATCTCTTACATTCAAACCAACTAAAGCCTGCAGCTTTTTAAACAGGAGAAAACAGGAAAAACATGATTTTTTCGACATGCAGACAACAGGAGAAGCACACGATGCAGAGATATTCTTTTAAAGCATCTAAAACATTCACAATGGCTCAGCCACTGGCGATTGTCTTCTATAGTAGGTTCCACACAAGCAGAATGTGTTTGGCAGTGGTAAAGAAAAACTAAAAACATCAATAGTATGCTGGCCTCCTGTTGGGTCCTGTGGCCAGTGTTGTGCAAACAGCAGAAAGTTGCGGCGTGTGAAGGGTAATGGGACATCCAATGCCAGGGGACAGCAGGCGGCAGAGTCACACACCGCTGCCGAAAGAAAGATGAAGTAATCTCAGGAAACAAGTAGACACACTCCACTTCGAATTTCGCCCCAAACAAGATTAAAGTGACATTATTCTATGAGAGTGTGGCAAGAGTATTAATCTTACACATAGAGGCAGAGGCTAGACAAACACAGGCTGGCTGCGAGAGTATGGGAGCACATTCGTTATTTTGTCAGGATGTGGTGAGGTTCAGAAGTGGCCGGGAGAGCACCATCATCTCATTTTGTAATGCACTGATAGGGCCATTACCCTTCTTTTTAACTATTTTGAAAGCATCTCTCGTGGTAAATGTTACATAATGAAACAATTATGTGTTTTGATGTACATTTTACTATTGTTATGTTCATCATTCAGTATGCCACTTGACAGAGGACAGTTTTTTTTTTTTTAGGCTGAATTGATTTTCTCACATTACTCTGATGCATGATGGGTGCATTTTCAAGCACAAAAATATACTGATCAGCTTTGGGGCACAGTTATATAAACCAGGGCTGTCACAATAGATTTAGATCTGATAGATCTGATTATTGGGGTAATTTAGAATTCACTATAACAATGTCACTGAGGTATCTATAGAAAATTTTAAAAAAGAAATAATGCTGTGACAAATGAATTACAGGAGAGAGAGTCTGTAAACTAAACTGTACAAAGGCGAACAAAAAGTGCAATTATACTTAAAGGCGGAATCAGTAGAAACTTGACTGTTGAGTCTTATTCCCAGGACGTCAAATATAGACGTTCTGAGTTGGTAAAGCGTCCTGAGCACAGCAAAATAATAAGAAAATGAGGAAATATGGGCAGAGGGCAGCATCCATGCAGATAGTGACACCACCAGACACTTCTAGTGATGAATTAAAGGGATCACGTTTATATGAGTCAATACACTGTGTTTAAGGAAAATGTTGCATATTGTGCTTTCAGTGTATAGTAAAAAGTTATTGGGTGAACAGAATGAAATGGAAGTGGTTTAAGAGCAAACAGTAAGTTTAAGAGGCTCTCGATTATTTACCTGATATTGTCATATGTATATTATTCACGGGATATCAATATTTCATTTTTAAAATGTCAGAATTATCCTCAGTACCAGTACATTGCTACACCCCTAATATGAACTGCAGTGACTTGCATGTTTTTGATGCTGGAACTGAGAACTGTGAGAATATTTATTTATTTATTTATTTATTTAATAGTGACAATATAGATCAAGATTGTTACTTAAGAACGCAACAGAAGTGATGTACGTTGGGTGTAGCTGAAGCTGATTGGTCTGGGTGGCTTTTAAAGTTGGGGTAAAACCACAAAACAACTAAAAAATAGAAAAATTTTGAATATAAATATACATAAATATATTAAAAACCCTCAGGATAAAAAGTGTGTATATGAGTGCAAGTATTTATGTATGCAGATGCACCTAAGTGGATCGATTCAGTCCATTTAATGCTCACATCCTTGTTGTCTGTTTGCCACAGTTTCACTTATGTATTGAAAACTCTCAACATGTATGTGTGTTTCCACTTATATGGAAGTATTTTCAAAAATTGAGTACACTTATATGCATTAATGAATTTAAGGGCATCATAAAGAATGTGGTTATCGAGACATGTAGTTGGATTTCATGTGTCCAGTGTGTTTGAACAGCTTTTATTTTTTTTTCGTCATCTGTACATGTTGAATTTTAAAGCTACTACAAGGACAGAACATGAAAGTTCCTTGTAGTAGCTTTAAAATGTTGAGATTTTGTACAGCTGCTACTTTGGCCAGGTCTCTCTTGTAAAAGAGATTTTTGATCTCAATGGGACGTCATGGTAAAATGTAGGTGGTATAAATAAAAATGTTGAATAAGCGCAGCAGTGATTTGTACGAGTAAGTTTTGCCAGAGAACCAAAGAATCCCCACCCATGCCATTTAGGAATTCATCAGCTTCAAATCTACTAAATGAGCGTTACATTGAGGTTTTGTTTAGAACCTGTTGCATAAATAAGCCAGTCCCTAAAACCCCACTGAGAAAGACAGAGCTTTAATGAGTGGGGTTTAAGCCCCTCCACCCATCTACTCCTCCACCCTCAGCTTGGTCTCCTAATGAGCCATCATCATGCAAAACTGCCAGCTTGATACACATTAATTGGATTTTCACTTTTTCACCAATTAATTGACCAGCATTGTCATGTTGGCCGGCCTCCGAGGGCCTCTAAGAAAATGGGGAAGCTTCCCCCTTTTTACTCTCACTGACTCTAATAGCCGCTGACTGGAGAGGGGAAGCATTTTTCTTTTCTTTTCTTTCTTTACTACCGAGATCAGCTATCTCATTATAGGCTTATGACATTTGTTGGAGCCAATCCCTTTGTGCAGAGAAAACAGTTTGTGTGCTGCTCAGTTGAAGCCTTTACAGTTTGTTAACCTGCCTCTGCCAGTGCCAGGGCCCCCGGGGGGAAAGCCTGATGTGCAGTGAGTGACTCAGATTCCTCGCACCCTAGAGGACAGACCACAGGGTGAGGGGAGAGCAATCCCACGCAGCCTTGTTCAGCAAGCACCAAAACAAGGAACGAATGCAGCCATGGCATTTCACAACAGTTATTTGATATGTTGACACATCAGTGGTGTTTCCACGTCTGCCAGGGGGCAGAGTTGTTCACATGAATCCTCGCAGTTCAGATCCACTTGGGGAAGGTGCAGGAGAACTAAAATTCTAGCCACTGTGTTGAATTTAATCTTGAAAAGCAAAAGAGGAACGTGACCTTGAGTTAATCATCTACCCAAAACTGATATTTGGAGGGCAAATTCTAGTTAGCTTGTTGAGTTTGTGTCATGACTCTGGTTGTTTAAATATTAACAAAGTCTTAATGCTGATTACAGTTGGGCCCCATGGTGATGACATGAATACTGGGAAGGAAAAGCTGTTTATTTTTAAATGGGCGAGCACATATAAATATTTTGGGTCGCACTTGATTTTACCGTACACTAATAAGATGTAACAAGCTGTACTTTGTATCATATAAGACAAAAAGTACTCAACTCTTTATTAGACTCCTCTTAGACTTTATTAGGGGGTCATTTTGGACACATTATAACAGAACTGTACTGTAAAGTGTAAGTGTATTGTTTCCCACTGTTAGACCCTTATTAGATTTTATCGAGGTGTATTAAGGAGGTATTAAGTACACATTACAACATTGTGTAGGACCAGCTAAAGGGTCTCAAGTAGCACTTTAGTTTACAGGACAGTTCTGTTGTAATGTGTCCTTAATTACACTCTAATAAAGTGTAATAGAGGTCTAATAAAGAACATATTATTTCCAGTTTTTGTTTAACTTAATACAAATGGGATGTTATATCTTATTAGTGTAGTGTAAAATAAAGAAAATTACTTGATTGCTATTTTCTAATGTGCTATTTTCTTAGTTCATATATATATTTAGAATCCTGGAAACATATTTAATTTTTGAATAAAAAAGCTATGAACAATTTATAAGCAAAACATCTGCTACCATCTTCCTTGTGGATCCCCCACACTTACAAAATCTTATTAGGTGGCAAAACTACAGACTTCACTTCCTTCTGTTGAGACAGGATTTCCCTGAAAACATGTGTATGCTGGTTAATTAATCAATAATATACACTGAAGAGTAAAATGAAGAGTAATCAGTGTTTCACACCTTCAGATTATTGATTATCTGAAAAGTATAGGTAAAAAAAGCATATCAGTGAATGATTATCACTGTGTTAAATATTTTTTGGGCTTTAATGCCTTGAATTGATAGGACAGCTGAAGATATGACAGGAAATGGGGAGAGAGAGTCGGGGACACGCAGCACAGGCAGGAGTTGAACCCACGGCCGCTGCAGAGGACTAACAGCCTCCATACATGGGGTACTTGCTCTGCCAACTGAGCTGCAGGCACCCCAATTATCCCTGTTTTAGACTCATCTAGACAAGAATATGTGCGGGATAATGTACAGTGAGCAGGTGTGATGAAGACAGTTTTTACATGGCATTGTTACATTCTTGAATCTAATTGGTTGGTTACAACACTCTAAGGTCTGTTATTTCTGTATAACAGACTGTTGCTATGAAGAACAGAGTGTTGCTGTCAGCGCAGTTCTGATCATAGACTTTAGAGGAGCATTAAAATATTCTTTAAATCAGTTCAGTCATGTTTAAATCAATATTTTGTTTCAAATTATTTTATTATTTAAGATGTTTTTAGTAAGTAACTGTGTAAGTAAGGGATAATGTACAGTGAGCAGGTCATTATTGCAAAATATACCCTCAGGATGATGCAGGACCCCGACGCAAAGCCAAGGCATCTTGAATCACCCAGAAGGGGTTTAATTCACAGTCATGACCTGCTCACTGTACATTATCCCTTACTTAATGCCTGATGATCAAAATTGTGAAAATTTATGCCATTATTTTTCCCCACAACAAGGAGAGGAACATATAGAATTAGCCTTAATAGACTATTTTATGAAACAAGATCCCCCCAAAACATGATAAACATGAAAATATAACAACATTTACCTCAGGACTTTGTGTACGCTCAGAAAATTTGGTTTTTGATACAAATTATACAGAATTTTTTGAATGTTCTTATAACATTACAAGAGACTACGGTGCTTGACTCCTTCCCCATTAAGTGTTTTTCATGATGCAAAGTGTACTTACTGTATGTCTCTCCCCCCACCAGCCTGTCAAATGACCAAATCAAATGCCTCCCCCAAGTGCTAATAACCTTTCTTAGACAGTATTAGATCCTGTAATGTAATGTTTCCCACTGTTGAGTCTAATAAAGTCAAAGAAGGATCTAGGAAAGGATCTACTACTGTCGAAAAAAACATAGTTCTAGTTTTGTCTACTATACAGGTTGTTATGTCTTTTTAGTGTATTGTAAAATATAGTACGGCCCAATAATTTCGAAAGAAAAAAGCATTTTCTGTTTACATAAAAAGTGGCTTGAGAACAGTGCAAATGCTTACATACAACAGAAGTATCACATATGATTCCCTTCTAGTTTTGATTATACCGTCTTTCCAGAGGTAGTTTTATTTTTGTGTTTACATTTTGAACAATTTCACCGTAACATCATCAACTAATTAGAAGCAAAAGCAGATTTGTGAACAAATCCTGACCCTTTGAGATTAAACCCACTGAGATGAACAGTAAAGACCAGAGGAGGCTGATTATTAATCAGGTCAAAGTGTTGCCATGAAGGGGACATCCTGAGGCAGACCATAGTTTGACCACACTATAGCTCATTATGCCTGCGTCGCTTTGCTCCACTGACTGGTGAGCAGCTTCAGGTCAGGATGACGTGAACCATTGATCGGTGCATTTTGTTGATGCATTGCTTATTTGTATAAACATCAGTTATGTTGTAATTGCATTTGCAAACATTACATGCTTAATTTGTCACAAAAGGAGAAAGCTCCTCCATCATAAAGCGAAAAAAGTGAAATAAACACAATTTTGATCGAGTGGGTTGAATCAAATCACCCACATACTGTAAAATAGTGGAAATAATTCATTTGTTATATTGAAAGTAAAAATACACAGGCTATTATTATGTCTGAATTACAGGATAGGTCACTGTTTGCATCAGTAACTTTCAGAGAACAGTGAGTGTTATTGATCCCTCACTTCATTTTGACAATTATTTAATGTAATAGTTGTCTAAATGGGCGCGACGTGATGTTTGAGCCGGTTATTCAGCCTGAAGTGTACAAAAACAATAGCTACAACAGCTCTCTGGGGTCAATCAAAGGACACTTTGTCAGCAACCCTTTTTTTTAAAGGTAAGGTTGTTCCAGTAGCTGAAAATAAACCATTCCCCTCAATCAATATCCTTCCAGTCAGAGAAGGTTGAAGGTTAGAGGGCGAAGCTGAATGAAACCTTTGATTGGATAATCAAGGGCAATAGCTTTAATTAATCGATTAAGGGTTCAGGAGGAGGAGGAGTGGTTTATAACATATAATGTGTTGGTTTCCGTAACCATGAAGGATTCCATTATTTATGTAAGAGTGTCCATTATGTCACATTGGGGAGAAAAAATAGGCGTTTTTAATGGCATCACCATTTAATCAAGCAGAACTTCATTAATCCACATAATTAATTGAGCAGGCTTTGCTATGCTCCTTTTGCTACCTTTACTTTCTGGTCGGACGGACATGTTTCACCATTATTGTTGTCCCATCCCTCCAAGGGTTGTGAGTTAATCTGCATGACCCAGCACCTGTCACATACTAATAAACACAGAACTAATTGACTTTGTTGCCCCACTTATCAGCTGCCTCACCAGTCAAAGCAACCTCCGAGATTTTTGTTTGTTTACCGCAGGACTACCAGGTGTGTCTCATCAACCAAGAAAAATATACTTTATTATATTAGTGTTATGGGGTCATTATAGAGGAGAGCAATGTATCAGAAATTGGCTTATGTAATATGAGCCACCTTCATGAAAATGATATGTAAAATGCAGATGTGTGCAAATGCATTAATTTTGATTATTGTTTTTTTTAAAATGTACTTTATAGCTATTAATTTATGTTATTTTTGTGTCATGCACACACTTGCCTGGTCAACATGGACTTGTTTTCAGTCCCAAACGCCGCAAATAAAATCTGTCACAAAAAGCTTTCCCTTCCTAAAATACACAACCCTGTCTACTAGAAATTATGTTGATGCGGTAACAAAGCACAGGACCTTAAAATCATTCCAGTGTTCACATCCAGAGTCTATCAACAAAAGCACTTTGGTCAAAATAAAGAAATTTTGTAATTCTGTAGTTGTTAAGACAATAAAAGCCCTTTGGTTAAGGTAAGAGAAAGATGGACAGGTTTAGGTTAATAAATAAATCTCTGCTGTCCCTGCTGACTTTTGAACAGTGTTGTATTTACAGTGACTGGATACTGTAATGCACGACTGCCTATTTTGGTGAAAAACAAATGAAATACATGAAATAAGTGAAAATTTTATTGATTAGTTCACTATTAACATTTTTGCAGCCACATTCTCCGATTATGAACAAAAAACATATTTCAGCATTATGTTTCCGCTCAAATGTATTTGCTGTTGTACATTAGTTGTATTATATTATACATTATATTTTTTAGGAGACGAGGCTGAAATACAACTCATTTTTCACAGTAATGTATCAGAACTCATCACAAATGGTTCTTAGCCTTTTTAGCTCAAAACTATTCAAAGAAAATCAGTGATGACTTATAAATACAACTCCTTCCAAGAGTAATTTTCCCTTCTTGTATTATTTGATTGCATCATTTCAAATACCTAAATATGTAAAGAAAAAATTCAGCATTTCATGATATAAAAGCAAAATTCAAGAAAAGCAAGTTGTTGTTTTTTCAGTGACCCCTCACATTTATCTTGTGACCCCAAGGGGGATCCTGACCCACAGGTTGGGTACTACTTGTCTATAGTCATTGCCTGTTGCAGTGTTAGGACCCTTGTTGAATCAAGTGGTACTCAAATTTGCTTTAGTGGCATGTTTTACATCAAAGTAAAAAAAAAAAAAAAAAGAGTCAACAAATGGTTTGTTTATTATAGTATGTGCTATGCAACACACACTATACTACATAGTGAGAAATGATAACAGCATCAGTCATTTCAGGAACCACCCAAAAACAACAATTGTTTATGTTCAGGTGACAAAACCCTTTAAAAGCTGTAATTATACCGGAACCAAAGGAGGATGCCAGGTGACATTAATATACAGCTGCAAAGTACATGAGACAATGGAAAGAAGAATAAAACAATATAAATACATCTTGGTGTTTTGAGGTCCTCAGTAAATTCGGGGTCAAAAGTAGTTTAGCTGTAAAAGCTGTAGAGAAGGCGGCCTCCTCTATCAGAGGGTTGGCAACAAAGATGAGTGCTGACCATGTAAAACTATGACTGAAGTGTCCTACTTATCCAGGAACACAGCAGCAGCTACGTACAGAGTAACCACATGCCAGTGTGCTCCCTCTATACACTACTCTCCCTCTCTCTCTGTCTCTCTGTGTTGCTCTTCTTGTCTCTTCCCTTTACACACTTACGTGCACACATGCACACGCACACACAAAGGCCGTTCAAAGTTTTTCCAGGGTATTTCTCGGTTAATTAACAGATTAGTGGTGTGGGGCAGCTCTGAAGTTCAGAGGTCAAGACTAAACCCTCTAACTGGGAGGATAATCAGTGGCAGGTGGGTCCACACTTCTCCTGTTGCCCCTCACAAACCCCTCCCCTCTTGACTCGACTTGTGGCAAAATAAGCACCCCCTTCTCACCCTCTTCCACCCCTCCCTGTGTAGGCTCCCAATGCTCTTGACTCCAGCCACTGTTAATGCACCTGAAACAGAGAGAGATGGTGTGAGGGTGAGGAGGGGATGGAACAATATTTGAAAGAGCAGGAGGAGAGGCCACCATTGGATAAGTTCTGGAAATGTGCCATCCTTTCAGACGCACTGCCAGGACCCATATTTACAAAACTGACCAGTGGGATCCTCTGAACACAGTTTCACTGAATGGAACGTGTACTATAGGACCATCGGCCTGCTGGGGCTAATGCTATAAAATAGAAATACAATAAGAGAGACGGGTGCAAAGAGAATGAAGGCTTGAGTCTCTTTTTTTTTTTTCGCCCTGTCTCCATTCACTCCTCCCATATTCCATTCCAGGTTCTGCTTGGTGGAGAACTCCATTGTGAGCTTGTGAATGGGAGACTTTGGGAGTGTCTCTCCTTCTATTAATTAGGACTGGCCAGCGTTTCCGCTCCCCTGTGAGCCCCTTCATTATTATTTCTTCACATTCTTTTGCAAAAGTTAACCCCATTCCTTCGTTCGCACTTCAAAGACCGCTGACAAAGATGCAGCCCAGTAAAAAGAAACAGCGAAAATTTGAGCTTTAATTTTACAGCGTTCGAAAGTTATTTCCTTTAAAAGCAAATATATTTAAAAAAAATTATAAATGCAACACTTTTGTTTTTGCTCTTATTGCTAATGAGTGAAAGTAAAAGATCTAAGATTTCTTCAATGCACACAAAAGGTTTAGTTCTCTCAAATTCTGTTCACATATTTCTTTTAATCTGTGGCAGGTGTGGCATATAGAAATGCTGAATAAACGGCGTGATTATTTCACAGGTGCACTTTGGATTGCTCACAATAGAAACTGTAAAATGTGCACTTTCATCTTGAAAAGAAAAACAGATATTTATTAGGCACTGAACTATGGCTATTTGGGATGGGATTAATATTTAATCGTTTATCAGAATCAGATCATTTATACCATATGTAATATATAAATTATATTGTTAGAAGATTATCTGGTTATTTTCATGCCAGATTTGCTAACAGATGCCGAGACGATCGGTATAGATCACTAGGCGGCCACGGTTCAGCACGGTTGATTAACATGGGTGCCAAATAGATGGAGGCAGCGCCATGTAGTGCTTCGGCATGCAGTGTATTGCTGCCATCGGTTGTTTCAAGAAGTGTTCCAAAATAATACTGGTATATGTTCAAGTGACAAAGTCCATAGTTTTTCATAGTTCAGTTATAAGGAACTTAACTATGGTTATTTCACACAGGGCTATAGAGATCTTTTTTTTTTCCCTAGGAGGGCAAAGTCATGACTTGTCTCACTGCCTCTGATTGGCTAGAACTCCTTGTTGTAAGTAGTTGGGTTGGTTAGGTTTAGACATGAGAAGTGATCAGTTACTGTTAGGGTAAGAATATCAGGGTAAACCAGCCAGAGGCAGAATAGGATGGCAAATAATTAGGTGTTTGTAGTCCTACGTAAAATAGCCATAGTTCAGTGTTTTCAAGACCAAACCGCACATTTTAGAGTGGCTGTTTATTGTGACCAGTCCAAGACACACCAGTGCAATAATCAGCTTCTCTATATGCCACACCTGTCAGGTGGATGGATGCAGTGCTGACCAGCACAGATTTTAACAAATTTGAGAGAAGTAAACATTTTGTTTGCACTGAATAAGTCTTAGATTTTTTATTTCAACTTGTGAAAAATGGGAGCACAAACAAGAATACCGCATTTATATTTTTGTCGAGTGTTACCAAAACATGCCGTTGAAATCCCGACAAACTAACCATGAATCATTACTTAAAAAAGGGTTAGAACGCAAAATGATGACCCCCAAAGCTTTGCAAATATGCTACTGACGTACATTTATTCATGGAGTACATACACTCTTATTGAAATACCAACCTAAAATACACCTCCCCTACATCTGTGGTGAACATCAGCGAGCAAAGAAGTCCTGGGGTGCATTCTACCGCTGCCCAGCGGGCATCCATTTGCAGGAAAAAAAATCACTTTGCCTCATTAGCTACACACACTCTTAGTTTGTCACAATGCCTTTGCTTGAGTCCTGCTAACAGAGCCCCCCCCTCCTTCTCTTTCTCTAGGTGGAGACTTCAGGGGCCAGAGGCACAGTTTGGGTGAGTGAGGCCTTTTCTTTCTACCCCTCTCCTAGCTGGTTTAAGGGTTGTAATTATCTTTTGCTGGGGGAGGCTGTAAATTGGATTAAAGTGGAGGGTCTCGGCTGAGTGGATCACCCCCCCTCAGCCCTCCACTTCCCCCGCCATCTCACCACTTGGTGGGCCACACGCTGATAAAGTGCGGAAAACCGGATTTGGATTCAGCCTCAGCATTCATGGCTTCCTGCCGGAAAAAATGAAATTTTCCAACAGAAGGGGCCAGTATGCCTGTGGTATCTGTCCGTGTGGTGTATTTCATCTGGCCTCACTCTTCCAGAAACACCATTACCTACGTTATCAGTGTGAACCGACTCAGCCTGACCGGACTAGGAAGCCTGGCCAACTACTATCCATACAGTCTCTGACCATCTCAGTATTGTAGCTCTTCACTGCTGGTGGTCTGAATTACAGTTCATTTTGTTTAATTGGCAGTTATTTATCAAGGATTTACTGTATGATATATTGTTTGTATTACTATGACTGATCATATCACTTAAAACATTGAAAAATAGTGAATTTAATGCTCACAGTTCATTCTGTATAAAAGTGAAAATCCAGGCAGTTAACATCAAAATTTGGGAGACAAACTAAGAGAAGCAGATAGGGTACAGGTGACTTTTTGGGGGTGAAGTCGTTTTCCTGGTGATCGTAAAATTCTAATCCTGTCGAGGAATGTGTCCTGGTCTTTACGGATTGCTGGGATACTGGTGCGTGAAATGGCAAGTCTACCTTTCCAAATGATGTGAACCCTGTTTTCACTGAAATTGCAAAAGCTTTTACAACTCATGGCAGGTGCAGCATTTGCATTGAATGGACCTGTCTATGGAGATTGGTGCCTGTGACTACATCTGAACCCTGCATGATTAGAGAATCTTTTTTTTTTTAGCTTGTACATGGGGTGGACACAACAACACCTGTAAACGACAATGTAACACAATAACCATGCAGTAAAATACCTTTGTGGATGTGATATTGTTCTTCTTATCCAAAAATATCAGGAATACAACACAACTGAACGCAAAATTAACACAATCATAGCTTAATAAGAAATTAACATAGTTGAATGAACACATTTTAAAAACAGAATTAAAAAAAATGTAGATTTTTAAAATTCAGAAAGGTGGTATGATGGGGTTATAAAATATGATACATCATTATAGATTTAAATGTTGGTCACATGTTAATGTATCATTATCAATAATGCAATAATATAACACTAAAATTTAACACACCACAAGGGGCCATTCAGCGTAATAAGTACTTTTGAGCTTCATACTTTACACTCTGTGACCAGTTCTTCCATATTTAATTATGTTTGAAATGAGAGACTGCTGCTGTACTTTTACATTGTTGATGTTATGTTTACTTAAAGGATCTGAGTTTTTCTTTTACTACATGTTGTTGCTTTGTCCATTCCTTGCACATACTCAGAGACCACTCATGTTACTTTAATTAAGTTCTGAAGAGGTCTTCAACGTTTTTCAGGCTATGAATTACTTAGCTGATAGAGAGACAGAACTGAAACCTTCGCATTTAATATTTTCATGTCTTCTCTCATTTGCTTACATGTAACTGCTAAGTTGGTAGCATAGCTAATGTTAGCTGTGTTAGCCTCACTCTCTTCTGCACTTTCAGCAGTAAACTAGTCTGGTGTTATGGATGGTGTCATACAGTAATTTACAGTAGCAGGTTAGCACATGATCGCACAAGCATTAAAAGGCAGCCTTCTGTCACTCTTGTGTGAATCATATTTTAACAAATAGACTATATCTTTGCTTATAATATGTTGCATTCATGTCAGTATTTCAGGCAAAAATTAATTTAAAAACAAAATCAAATGGTAGTTTAGTGGCCCACTGTAGTCACTCTGAGGACCCCCTGCGGACTGCAGACCCCCTGTTGAAGACCCAGGTAATACACTAGTAATTTACATAGATCCTTTTACAATCAATCATAATTTAATGGGCCTACAATTAGAATTAATATTCAAACCTTTCATCTGAATTTTTGAAACAATAATGTTATCTGATCACAAACACATCAGTTAAGACCATGATATACTGTATGAACAAAAAAACAAAAAACAAACAAAAACAAAACAAAACAAAACAGAAACATTAGCAATTTTGCTTGTAGTTGAGTGATAATGTAACAGTATTTCTGCTCCACCACTGAGTACCATGACATAATAAAGTATATGTATTTCTTCACATAGATATCGGCTGAAGGCTACCTTTAATGTTTGTCCTGAAATGGCAGCAACTCACCTGTGTGTTGAAAATGCTTTTTATGCTTTATAATATTGCGTGTTTGGAAAAATTTCAACAAATCCACTCACAAAGTTACATTATAGCCACTGACAAATGTGTTGTAAAATGTTTTGTAACCAATGCATTCATTACAAATTACAGTAATCCACGGTCATTAGACATAATCCTTCATAAACTCAGGCTATAAAAAAAAAACAATCATGGATGCTTACAGTGGACAAACACCTTCGCATGTTCAAAATCTCTCATCAGGTCAAAGGTTTATATCTCTCGCTTCCAAACCAAATTTGTGAATGTAGTAAGTGAAGTAGTGTGAGGGTTTTCTCAGAGGTAATACCAAACTAGGTTGAGTGGTCCCCTATTGCGGGTATAATGACCTGAAACCTGAAGAGCAATGAAAGAGAGTCTATTGAGGAGGGTTTTTCCATTCACGTAAAATGTCAATGCATTTTCCAACAGACACTTACAAGGGATCAGTGGACCCTCAAGTGTTCATGAAGAAAATAACCTTTCAGTACTACACAGGGATGCTACTCGCCGGAGCCATTCTACGACCATAACACCTCTAATGATTTAACCAAATAGCTTTGGCATTTTAGGGAGGGTAGAAAAAAAGAATGGTAACAGAAAAAATAAAAACACAAGAAAACATCAGCAGCCGTTCGAGGTTTACTTATGCCTTCAAGCAATCTGCATGAAATGATCGAGCGAAAGGCCACACAGAGTGCAATCGAGTAAGCTATCTTGCTTCTTGGGTTTTAGTTACCAGCGTGGAGGTGTTTTTCATAAGTCGTAGAAAAACAGAGCTGCAGCAGTTATCTGGATTTTCTTCTTTTGATGTTTCCTCAGCCTCCCAGCTTGTGCTCCCGCTCTGAGATAAATGGGAGGGAGTGCTGCTGGTAGGAGATTCCTCAACACAGTGGGAGCTCAGGGCCGTCACCACGAGTGTTTGTCTAAGATATGGACTGTTTGTAGTACTCCCCACTACTAATTCACTTATTATTACACACAAGAAATATGGCCCGGGAAAAAATGTGTGCTGCTGTTTTTTTGTTCATTGTACATCATGACACCGCCTCCCTTTTGTTTTAAGTATTGGGATTAGTTAGATGTATTAGAATTTGACTTTTTTAAAAATACAAATCAATTGAATCCATAAAATATATCCAGTGATGAATTAAACACACCCATTGTATCTAATGACCATGCAAAAAACCATTTACAGTGAATTATTGTGAAAGACATTTGGCAGTGAGTTAGAAAACAATAAATGTTCACATCACAGCTTTTAATTTGTAACTTTTATTGGATTTGAAAGCAAATACAGTTGCACTGATAAGAGCACAATTCTTCAGCCAGTAACATCATTTGTATCCTAACTGATACATGACTTTCTGAGTCCTCCACAGCATCAATACGATCAATACTTTCCTGAAAAACCTGAGACATGTCTTCTGCCCTCTAGTGGATTATGCGTGCACTGCAGACAGCAGCCGGCCTGTGAGTCCAAAATCCAATATGGGTGCCTTCACGTTGTAAGTTGCTTGTTTTTGGAAGAGAAATCTTGAAAAAGTTATGCTAACCATAACAGTTATTACTAATGTGTCACTATGAATGTTTACTGTATTGAAACACCCTATGAATACTTAAATGCTAAAACTGTATACTGATACAACAGGTATAAAAGATAATTTATCTGTTAATCCACAAGTCATCATTCTGTTGAATATCATGCAATCTGCATTATGCCTGAAAATCACAAATAAACAAACCAATTTAAGATTGAGATGTCATCCTAGATATTTATATGTGGTTTTATACATGCAACCAGCTCTCATTATTATTGCTTGGATAATCGTGAGGGAGCACTTGCTTGTAATTGTCTTTTAAATTGATTTTCACCAAAACATTTCCTTGGCTATCATAAACTATATGTTATATTGTCCAATCCAGATCATATTGACAAGTCAAAATAAAAAGATTTCTGTTTGAAAAACCGAACCAAACCAATTAAAATATGCCAAATTTTCCAAAGCAATGAACAATATTTGTTTTTGTTTCAAAAATAAAAGTTATTGTAATCAATTTATTTTCCTAAATGAAACGAAGTATGATATATGCAAATGTGACTACATCTTAAAGTTGGCCCAGTGTGACACAAATACTTTTATGCATCATTGGAATATCATTTAAATTCTACACTATGTCACACACACACATTCACACACTTAAAATTAAAGTGTTTACTATGTTCAAATGTAAATTTCTGTCGCTGTATACCAATCAGACAGAGGTTTGCACTTGCACTGCAATTTCCAGTGATGCATTAATTGATCAAACTGTTAAGAAGCAGGAACTCAATTAATGGCTAAAAGAATAAATCTGAATGTGAGCAAACAGAATTAAAACTGATTGTGGGGATTTAAAATTTTAATTCACATATGAATGCAGGGAACAACAGGCAGAACTTCCATGGTGGACCAGAGTGAGTCAATAAAGTGATGCCAATTACTGAAACAAAGTTATTAAACTATATTTATTATGTAGAAGAACTTCAGTTTGGGACAATGGTTGTTAAATGTGGGACAGCTGAAAGCAGAATCTGGGACAGTTGCGGGACACTGAGGAAAAAAGTTAATTTTCGAGCCCTGGGATCACCCACAGATACGACATATTCAGACCGGATATGTGGCAGCAAATGAGGGCATTCTGTCTCTGTGTTTATTAGACAGTAGTCAGAACCTCCTTTCATCTTTAATTTCCTGCCGTGTCATGTGAAGACAAAGATCAAACAGGGGACAAAGTGACCCTCCACGCTCCAGACTCCTCTGAGGAGAGGAGGAGAACCCCCACTGACCCTATCTCTCCCTCCACTTCCTCTTCACATCACCCTCCTCCTCCTCCACAGGCCGGCCCTTAAAAGGTAAAACTTATCAAAGCTATTTGTCTGCAACGAGCCTGTCCATCCTCCGTTACTGATTAGCGATTGACTCGGGAACCGTTTGTATACACTCGCAACTTGATTCTGTCATTGATGAATACCGTGTCACTCCCCGAGATTTAATGTTCCGTACAGGCAACCGTGAATCTGTCACGTCGACTTAATCTGCTTTTAATTTGTATTCCGACTTCTTCTCCATCTCCTTGGTGTTCACCCTTCAAAACGGCCATTCAGTGAGCCTCTCCTTTCACATCAGAAAACTTTGATTGCCAATCTGCGAGATCCATGTCAATCAAACATCTGTTCAGCGTTTTGTCCACTGCTGCACCTGCTGACCTCCAAGTGACCTGCAGAATAAGCAGCGAGGCGGGAAACTACAGGAAGCAATTTACTCTCCCAAAGCTACCTTGAAGCGGGAGAGCCAATCAGAGCTCTGCACAGAGTGTCCATTTTTTGATTAAATGTACTCCAGACCGGGCCTCTTATGTTTGATTTTCTTTCTTTTTAACTGCACCCACAGTGTTACATAGGCAAAGGGGAGGTGAAATTTCTCCCTTCCAAATGGATTGCAATTTCCCCCCATTTAGCACCTGAAGGTAATTAGCTTGAAGAGATTGCAGAGTGAGAAACACGTTCATGGAACATTAACTCTCGCACATTCTCCAGTTGCAGGGAATTAATAGGAAAGATTAAAGTTTAAAGAGAGCAAATGCCATTAGCTCACAAACCCCTTCTCTGGGGCTGCAACCAAACCATGCTCAACCAATGCTGCTTTTAAAATGCCTATTTTTGTTTAAAGGCATAATATGCAACATTTTCCTAAAAAACAATGTATAGACTCACATAAACATAATCCCTTTCAATCATCACTTATGACCCACTACTGTGGTGGCGGCTGTATCTGCAGACGTCCTGCCCTCTGCCTGTATGTCCTTATTTTCTCATTATTTTGCTGTGCTTTACCAAGGCATGGCAAGTTTATTTATATAGCACATTTCAACAACAAGGCAATAGAAGTTCTTTACATAAAACATAAAAAATACATCAAGACAAAATGTAAAAGGAATATAAAGAAGTATAAAAAAGACATTTCAGTACAATTAAAAGAGTTAAATAGAGAATAAAAAATTTAATCAAAAGCCTGGTTTAATGAAGTGGCATGAAGTGCACACACACACACACACAAGAAGAATAGAAGCATTAATTTACCATTTCTCATATGAACTTTATTTACTAAAAGTTTCTTACATTCCTGTTAATTTTTTTTATTGAAAGGTAATAGGACAGCTCGACAGAGTGGCCTCATACAGATATAATATAAAGCTTGCATACTTTATTCTTTAATTCCTCAAAGAGAAATTGCACCACCATCCTTCGGAGACTCATGAATTAAAGGTAACTAACATCTCATTATGTGAGATCTCACTGTGTTGTAAAATGATCAATAAATTCAATTAAAAAAAACAAAAAAACAAACAAACCTCAAACTAAGGTCCCACAGAATAATGAGGAGGCACTTGGGGTGGCCAGTCAGATTTAAAGGGTGGCCAGTGCCTCCCAGATAACCCTAACCCTCTACAAACAACCCCAGAGACAAACAGAAAAGTCTTCAGCCTTGATTTAAAAGTATTGAGGGTTGCAGCAGACGTGCAGTTTTGTAGGAGTTTGTTCCAGATGTGTGGTGCCCATAAACTGAAAGCTGCCTCTCCATGTTTAGTTTTAACTTTGGGGAGAGAAAGTAGACGTTTCCCAGCCAATCTGAGAGGTCTGGCTGGTTCATAACATAGCAGCAGATCAGAAAAGTGTTTTGGCCCTAAATCATTCAGTCTTTTATAAACCAACAGCAGTATTTCAAAATCAATTACCAGCCCAAAATGTCACTATTTGACGTCCTGGAAATGAGACTCAACTATCTTAGCTGACTATCTTAACCAGCTTGGATGAATCCTACTGATTGTACCTTTATTTTTCATGATAGTTTCAGTATTTTAGTATTTTAGTTTCATAGGTGTATAAGCATGTCCACTTTGATGCATACGTATGGTGCATGTTGCAGAGGCACAGTCGCCTGCAGCTTTATACTGCTTCATTGAGTTTTTGTGTGTCCTCTTAACTGCATTATGCTAATGAGCAGCTTGGGCTGCACTAAATTTAGCGGTAACTTAGATTAAATGTAAACACATAATCAGAATCAATGAAGATTTTCATACTTTTTTTTGAAAGTTTTCTTTCTTTGTGCCTTCTGGAATATTTTAAGTTTCCATGTGTATCTAAACATTTTTTTTATTTTTTTATACTTTTCTTCACTTATTTGCCCATTTAACCATTCATCCATTAATCTATCTATCCACCTTAGGGCATAGATATCATAAATGTTTTCATCGTGTTACATACAAAGTTTCAGGGGTGTATAAGCATGTACACTTGCATGTATGCATGTGCTGCATGTTGCAGAGGGACAGTCCTCTGCAGCTTTGTCTTCTTCATTGAGTTTTTGGTAACACTTTATATTAAGGTGCCTGTAATAAGTGTTAGTTAACAGGTAATAAGGCCATTACAAGATGCATATTACCATTATATGTGTTAATAAAAAAAATATAATTGTTAATAATCTGCATATTATGTTGGACAACAGTGAATAGAGGCTGTAGTAACGCTTGATATAGTTGAGAAAAGGTTTATTATTCCAGTTTTTCACATTAAATGTTCTTCATAGATATATACCGTGATATAAATTTTAGGCCATACTGCTCAGCCCTAATTTGGGCTACATGTTTATATGAACAGTGCTTTAGGTAAAGTTAAGTTGAGCCTGAAACTGCATGAGGTCTCAGGTAGTTTACCTGGTAAGGTGCCTGCCCCATGTGAGTCATTATAAAAGTGTCCTGGGTTTGAGTCCAGCTTGGAATATCTCCTTTCACTCTCCCCCCTCCCGTTTCTCTCTGCAGTTGTCACTATCCAATAAAGGCAAAAAGCCTGAAAAAATAATGAAAAAACAAAACATAACATGGTTGCCACTAGTAGGTGCATAATAAAGGATTATTAAACTTAATCAAACTTAAGCTCCAGTACCCCCAAAATGCATTAGTTAACTGTTAATGTGTATAATAAAGGATTGATTAACCTTAATAAGCATTTTTAACAAGTTTCTTATAAGTGCTTATAAAACATAAACATGTTTATTACGCTATCATTAACACTCATATAGTCTTATTAATACATATTAATGTAAATAGGCATCTCATGAGGGCTTTATTACCTATTAACTAACACTTGTTACAGGCACCTAAATATAAAGTGCTGCTGAGTTTTTGTGTGTCCACTTTGCTGCATTATGCTAACGACAAGCTTGGCATTTGCTAAATTTAGCGGCAGACAAGAGAAAATGTAAACACATAAGATAATCAACATCAGTGCAGATTTTTTAAACTTATCATGCCCTCTTTACTGTGCCTTCTGGGATGTTTTAAGTCATCATGTGTGTATCTAATCATTTATTTCCATCATACATTGAGTTTTCGTTCGGTTATACTTTTCTCCACTTATTTGCCCATTTAGCCATTCATCCATCAATCTATCTACCTTAAGGGGATAGAGGAGGAGACGGCAATTGGCAATGAATTTTTAGAGGCCATCCCACTCACAGATTCCATCATAGCCTGAAAAATTCTGTGAGGTAAGAAAAAAAATGAAATTGAGACATGGTAGAATTTATTGCCCAGAAAATTCCATTCTACTATCTGATTTGAAAAGTCCAGTCCTCCTAGCTTCAGAAAATCTATTTCCCCACATTTTAATACCCCGCGTAGCAGTCCTCATAATTCATTCGAGTGTGTTAAGCTCAGTTTTATTAGATCTGAAACAAATTTTGGTGGGGATCCTATAGGTCATTAACCATGGAGTAATTTTATCCTTGTTTCCCTAATGATGCCATAATGGTGAGTGAATTTCTTAACTAAAGACCAAAGAACATTGTGAAGGTCAGCTTCATCTGCAGGCTCCTTCAAGCGCTTCTCGGAGAGATTGGAAAAGTCGCACATTTTTGAGGAGTCATTAATAACCTTAAAGCTGAGAGCCTATTTGCGTTCTCGCTCTCTACCTTTTAATTTCCCTGCTTTGTCACTCTCCCTCTCTCCTGCTCTCTGTCTTTTCTCTCTGTTCTTTGATTGCCCTCATGCAGAAAGAGAGGAATGCTGTGTGTACGTGTGTATGTGTGTGGACGGGTTGGAGAGCAGGAGCAGAAACGGTGGTGTGGTGACATACAGATCCCAGATGTGATGCTGCTATAATTTGAATTTTATGCCTTTGTTATCGCTTTAATCATTTTCTTTATTCGTTTTGTTTCAGTGGTCTGGGAGAGACACCTGATAGGCTAAACCACCTAGGGACCCATTTTTATTTGGAATGTGGTGCAAGGTCTAATTAGAATTTGAATTTTGCTGAGCCTTGAAATGGCTGGTACTTTATCCTGATCGCCTTAGATATTGTTCCAAGTCAATCATTTGTCATCGCAGAGCATGCCGGGAAGGTTCTGCTAATGAAGCCCTGGGTTTTGTTCACCATTTTTTGCTGCCCTGGCATTTTTGTCCATTTAGGCAGCCTGATGTAAGGACGACAGTGGTTATATATCCATGTTACGACACCAGCAGGAGCACGCACATGTGGTTGGACTGCTGGTGTCACATCCATCTGAGGTCTGTCACCATTCAATACCTATACACCGGAGGGTGTAAAGGATCTGTCTTTTACAACATGCATTTTCTTTTATTCAAGAGAGCAGTCAGATAGTTAGCCTTTTATTCATATTCTGCATACAGGCAGATAGTTAACGCTTTATTCATACTCTACATACAGGAGTGAAAATTACTGAAATTATGCACAGCTTTGAGTACTTAAGTATTTTCACTGACTACATCTCATCTACTCTACTCGGTATTATCTTAATCTCCACCACATTTTAGAGGGACACTACAATGTTATAGTCTCCCCCCTTTTTTGAATCAAAAACAAATAATAAACAATAAATTATAAATACTTCAATTAACGACTAAAAATTTAGAGGCTTTGCTTGAGTATTTAAATCTTATGCTACTTTCTAACTTCTTCTTGTTCTTCAGCTCTCCAACAAATCAGAAAAGTAATATACTTTTATAGCTACTCTTAACATTAATATTTTACATTTAAAAAAACATGATTAGTTTATAAAATATGATAAATCACTATAGAATGTGAAGCAGTTAAGATGAACTTTACTTTCATACTTAAAGTACATTTTGTTGTGAATTTCTTTAAGTAACATTTGAATGATGGACATTTACTGATGCTGCTATGCTCTGATGGAGTATTTTCATGGTGTAGTATTCCTATTTTACTTAAGTAAATTATCTAAAATACTTCTCCCACCACTGATTAAACTTTACCCAACAGTACATAAGCACAGCTTAATCAGCTACAGCATAAAAAAAAATTTAATCCACCAGTATTTAAGACACAATACAATACTCACAGGAACCATTTGTTACTGCCAGACAGTGGTGGAAAGTAACTAGGCACTAAAGTACTGTAGTATTTCCTGTTTTATCTACTTCTATTTTAATACATTTCAGAGGCAAATATTGTACTTTTTAATCCACTACATTTATTTCATGACTTTAGTTACTTTGCTGATTTAAGTTAATGACAAAATAAGATAAACAAATGGTGATGATCTGTTATTGTAGGTTAAGATAAGACTTTATTGGTCCCTGAGAGAAAATTCACAACCTACACTGAATTTCTCCGACTTCTGGCTTCTGGCTTTTTACTGTTGGTATATTTGGTAATGTGAATACTTTTGCACTTTTACTTACTAAAGCATAGCAAAATAGCAGCTTAATTATATGACCAATAAATCATAGTTAAATATACCAGTTTTCTTAGCAGCTGTACAGCCATACCTGTTCATTATAGAAAGAGAAAAAGTTTACCGTTTTTGTTCTAAGAATCCCACAGTGTGAGAATGTGTGTGTGTGTGTGTCTCATTTAGATGGATTCCTCGCAGGGACAGAGGACTACTAGCTGTCCTGTACGTCTCTGTGTGAACAGGAGAAGGTAATGGTGTTTTGTCACAGCCTATCTGGGTTAACGTGTGTCCTCCTCTCAGGTCCCCTCCGATGCATTTTATTTCCCGAGCGCCTCCTTTGGAGAGATTGGAGTTGACAGGCGTTAACATTTAGAAATGTACCAATAAATGGCATTCATGGGTGCTGATATGCAGTTTGCAGGTGGTATATGAAGAGCAGAGCAGCAGCTACGTGTGCAACACTGGAATATTAACTTAAAAGGAGTTATTATCTGTTAATTATGATATAGTTTCATCGTGCTGGAGGATAATACATGTACTGCAGAGGGAGTTTATTATTTATTCAGAATGTTTGGTATTCAGTTGTATTATAAATTGTTTTCCCTCAGATCTGCTTGAGTGGGCAGGTATCTCTCGACCGTACACACGGGACTAGACTTTTCTGTTAATTGTGTTTAAATCTAATTGGAACTGAAGTAAAAAGTCTGGAAAGCCTGCTTTGAACTCCTTTGAAAATAAAATAAAATTCTTCTGACAAGATGATGGATCACCTGTAAGTCTACCTGACACTGAAATTAGGGTTTTTAATGACATGCTGCCTCCTCCTAGATGTGAAATTCAAATTCCCTCCCTGGTCTCCCTCCCTGTCGTCACCTGTCCCTTTGACTCGCGTACGCCAAACACAGGCACTTTGTCTTTGTCACTGGGAGCAGGACAATGTTTTTCACCAGCAAGCTTTTGTATTAACCAATCTCATATGGAACTGAGGACATAGCTCATTGAGCACCGTGTTGTTGTTACGTGAGCGTATTTTTCCTTTCATAGGGACCAGCCACAGATTTCTTGTACCACTCATTTTATCCCCGCTGCAGAGGCCTCCTTATTGTTCTATACATCATTAGAACTGCTCTCAAATTTCTCACAATTTATAGATCAGACAAAGAAAATAAATTATAAAATGTCTGACTGTTTAAAGGAGAAATCTGTAATATATTTACTGTAATAAATCATAAATGGCCATGATGTGTCATCAGAAATTAAGCAAACATGACAAGTTGAAATACTCGCTTCTCTAACAACAACACTACAGTCATGGTGTCCTCCTTTAAAATGTTCATGTTTGCCTGTCTAATGCTTATTAGAGTTTAAATTAAAGCCTAATGTTCGCAGAATGATTTAGTGTCTGTTCATTAGTCATAAAAAATCCCTTTTAAAGGGAATAGATGTTTATAACTGTTAAACTGAGTAATATGTTAATGGAGTCTGGCAGGCAGTAAGTCAAACAGTCGCTGAACTACAACTCTAGGGTGTGGATGTTCACAGCGTTGACCTTTTCTTTTCAGGATAACTGGCTAAACTTCACATTGACATTGTCCCTGCAGCCTGCCTGAGCTTCCACAAGTCTGGAGAGGAGGGGGCAGGAGGGGACACAACTCGCTTTAATCATAGATTGTATATTAAATAGGTATTCAACCTTTTTAATATACCATCCATGTTTCCAACTCACTATTTGGACTGCAGGACCCATTTTTGGACATACAGTTGGCACATATCACTCATTTAAAGAAAATATGCATATTTTATCGAAGTAATACTGAGGAATGCTGTAAAATCCCAATATTCACTCAAGGACTCAGACACATTTGATTAAAACTGCACCGAAGGAGTTGATCCTGATATTTGAGCTCTCCTGGCACAGCACATGACAGTGGTACGGTGTCACCTGTAATCAGGTGTGGCACCTCTCATGAACACCCGCATCGGCTCCCTTGTCACCCCACGATGCTCTGTTTCAGCGGGGGCCACAGTAATCCATCCTGAAGCATGAAGGAAAGGCCCAGGCCGGCTCTGGGACTCGGGGCAGTGAGAAGCAAATGAAAAATCAATGCTACTGTGACACATTAACTTATCCTCCAATTTCATAACTGGCATTAGGTGTCAGGAGAAATCTGTAGTGTGGAGGTGGCTGGTTGGGCCTTATTGGCTTTCATGGCCGCTGTGTGCTCTCAGCTGGTGGAGGAAGTGGGCGAAAGTGGTGAGTTACAGAAAAATAATAAAAGACAATGAAAACTCAAGGACTTCATCAGTTGTAGCTGCTGGGCTCAGAGTGAGCAGAGTGCAGGAGAGGCTGCACCTTTGGGCTTTGCTCAGCGGTGGAACCACGTATCAGTTTGTGCATTCATGTACATCTACCAATTTTTACCAATGTTTACCATGACATTAGGTTTCATGTCATGGTAGTCTTTTGATGATTCTGATGAGAAATGTAGATCATAACTTAAACAAATTTGTTTTTGTAGTTGCATTTGGTCGCAAGGTTTTTCCAAGTGTACTTTTTTGAACTGCAGTATAAATTGCAGGACTGTGACAGTGTTTGCATCCTGAGCTCTGCTTTGGTAGATGAGACATAATAGTGCCCTCTAGGGTTCCCCTCCAATGGAGAAAACGCCATGCAGTGCCATATAGCCTGCTCTACATGCTAGAAAATTGGTTGGCCTCAACAAACCTTCAAATAGTTAAATAGTTAATAGTTCCTTTGAGTGCTTTGAGTGCCCAAACATAAACATGAAAAACATTATTCACGCTTTTAGTTGCTAAAAGTGAATATTATAAGAAAATCAAATACAATAGATTGTCAGTGAATGTTTTGCAGATATGTCCAGTATAAACATTTTGAAACTTGACAGGTCCGTTCAGTAAAAATGGTTCCTCATTATGTTTGTATAGTAGTGACCTGGAAATGAGACTCATCAACTATCTTTCTCCAGAACTGCTTAAAGCACCTTTAATTTCAGGAAACAGGCTTCACACATTACATGTACAAGCCACTTTAAAAGTTCACTAAAATGTTAACATGCGCATTTCTGTTACAAGTACTTTTGTGTTTGTAAGCAAAATAAATAAATAAGGAATTTAAAGGAGAAATAAAGGAGAAAATGTTATGAATAAGAATGTTAAGAATATGACACGTTTTATTGCTCTCTTTGCCTTTGAGGTTCCTCTTAATTCAAAATAAGCACGGCGTTCATCTGTCACATCATAACAATAATAATCTACAGCAAGTCAGTGGAAATAGTGGAGAGAAAAATAGCCTTCACATGGAGAGCCGGCCTAATCAGTACTCTCTCTCAACTGTTAAATGTATTTAAACACTAAATTAACAACCCATAAAGGGCCTCTGGTACACTACATTCAAATTAGAGCCAGTTCTTATTTACTGCCACAGAACTGCAAAAGTGACACTTTCCCTGATCACATTAAGAAAAGCAACGGAGTGACCTTGGCGTAATGGAGGTGGATGAGATACGAGCGCCACCACCCTCATCCTCAAAAACACACAGATTCCCTGTATCCTCAGCCAGGAGGCGGGGATGGAAAAAAAAGAGAGAATGATAGAAAGAGGATGACTGTCCTCATCTACAGTGTCATTAAATCATCAGCTAATGGTGTTAGCATCAGTTCAGCTACTAATGCTGCTGTGGCGAACCCGGGAGATTTATGGGAATGACATCTGAGAGTTGGAAAACAGAGGCAAGAGAGGAACACTGCAGGTCTTAGTTTCAGAAAAAGCCCATGCAGCCAGCGTGCAGTTCACCTCTAAGTTCTGTGCCGGGGGTGTTGGTGTCATCTTGTTTAGTGGGAGTTGATCGTTCACATATTTAATGCTTTAATTACACCTCAACAGCTGTGCTCAGTGATTTAAGTTTATGGATGTGAAAGCTCTTAATTATGAAGCAAAACGCATAAAGTCATTTCTGATGGTGGATGCAGACAATTAAATTTATTTAAGATTTTCTGCAGAGGCAGAGTAAACGGCTTTCTGAAAATGACCCTTACTGAAATGCACAATATGCTGTAATGTGTTCTATAATGTATGATGAGTGAGAGCAGAAGGCATCAATCAGGAGGCATCGTCGGAAAGTAAAGAACACGCTCTTGTTTTTCACATTTATATAATACAAGACACAGTTTCTCTGTACAGTGAAGGACAGGAGAGGGACAAATATGAGCCTCACACAAAAGAGATATACGGAAAGATTGCAGTGTTACATAGACCTGAATGGCTAGTTCTTGCTTCCTGGCAATGGAAAATCCAGGTTCTGAGGTTTGGCATTAGCACAAACAAACACAGGAATAAAGCGTGGTTATCACAAAAAGTCCTCCTAAACTAATGTTTCCACTGTGTTGTACGGTTGGGCTGGGCTCGGCTCAGCTCAGCGTGAACTTACTACTTCACGCTACTGGCTCAGCTTGACTCAACTTGTATTTTTTGGTTTTCCATAGTTAAAAGTTTTGGATAGTACCTAGTACCTCATACCTTTTTTTTTTTATCACCTCAGTGGTGGTTTCATGCGAGCAGAGCCGATACTAAAAGGCAAAAACACTGCACACCACTGATTGGTCAGAAAGAATTCGTCGCCAGAATCATCACTTGCACAACTTCTGTTTGGCTGCCGATGGAGGGATCTCAAAAGTCAAGGACATCCTCTATTGTTCTTGTGTGTTTGTTTCATGCTGAAGACGATTGTGACAGTTTCACCTGGTGTCACTATGAGGATCACCTAAAGGATCCCGCCTATATTGAGGCGGTACCAGCTGCAGTGGAAACACGGCATTAACTAATAACAAAGCACATGCTCATCTTATAACTTATAATTTTGACATATTCATTGGCAAGGCAAGGCAAGGCATCTTTATTTATATAGCGCATTTCATACCAATAGGCAACTCAATGTGCTTTACATAAAGACAGAACATTTAACAGTAAGAGCAGAAAACGTAAAAAGAAAACATTTTAAAAAATTTAAAAATTAGAAGTTTAAAATATTAAAAATACAGTTAACAGAAAGAAAGAGAAAAGAATATAGGAAGTACAAGAAAGAGTGCAAATCTAAAAATTATAATTAAAAACTCTTAAGAGCTCAGCCATACGCACATGAAAAGAGAAATGTTTTTATCCTGGATTTAAAAGTGCTTACAGTTGGGGCTGATTTCAGTTCTGCTGGTAGTTTATTCCAGTTGTGTGCAGCATAACAGCTAAATGCTGCTTCACCATGTCTAGTTTGTACTCTGTGCTCCACTATCTGACCTGAGTCAGTAGATCTCAGAGCTCTACTGGGTTTATACTCTACTAACATGTCCTTCATGTATTCTGGTCATATGCAGAAAAATATAAAGCTAATATTTTTTTTAAAAATCATTAGTTGTGTTATTTGTGACAACTGAGCAAGCTCTATCCACTGATTACAACTGTAAGACGTGGATGAAGGTAAAAGCTGCTGAATGGACCTTGAATTTAGATATATACAGTACATGTATAATTTTTTGGTATCTTAACATCTAATAAATGTACAAGGAGTTTTTAACTGCTTATGAAAGACTCTCCATTTAATGCTGATGCCTCTTTATAACTTACATAAGCAAACAAGACAATCTGTGAGAAGATTGGCTATTTCTATTGTTCTTAATGCCTGCCACAGAGTCAGAGTCTCTGCAAAATCAGATGAAACAAGCCTGTGTTTAAGTTACCAGTGACAGGAGAAGATTTTTATTTACCTTGTAGAAAATTCTATTTTTGATTTTACATTTTGTGGTTATATGGTGGTGGAAACACTACCACTTTTGTCCACAGGAGGCTCCAAAATCAACAAAATATGAAATTTCCTTGTAGCTGCTTTAAGTAAAGAGTAATGTAAACTGCCCTGTGTCCAATTTTGTGTACAAGTTCACAAGATAGTAAAGCATTAGTAGACCACATGATCAGGTGATTCAACCTCCATCTGTGTTTGTATATGTTCACTCCAAATCCAAACCTGTAGACGGCAATGCAGGCAAGTAGCCACTAGACAGAGTCTGTGAAAACACTAAAACCATCTGCACAAACACACACAAGAATGCATAAATTTAACAAAGACTTGTACAGGTGCAGTCAAACATGCAGTATCACAGGTGCCCACACACAAGCACAAACACCAAAAAAAAAAAAAAGAAAGAAATGCACAGAATTTAATTTATGCAAATTTGCGTGTGTGCATGCAGTATGAATGTAGTGCTAATATGGCTAATGTTAGCTTTGTGGTCTTTGTGTGCAGAGAAAAGAAAGGTAACAAGCATTAAAACATATACACATTTAATTCAGTCAAAATGACCTCTAGTTGCACAACAGCCAACATGAAAGACTACCACTGACTGTAAATCCTTTCAGGATAATTCTGTTATTTGTCAGCTGAAATATATTTGTCGTCTGCTGGTCACTGACAGTCTTATGCGTTAAT